>CAUYQG010001426.1:0-26734 GCA_963574415.1 Tarsius wallacei
CTGTAGTTCCAGCTACTTGGAAGGCTGAGGCGGAAGGATCGCCGGAGCCCAGCAGGTCGAGGCTGCGGTGGCCGGGAGCGGCCGCTGCACTCCAGTCTGGGTAACAGAGTGAGACTCCAACTCAAAAAAAAAAAAAAAAAAGACAGATCATTCACTGTTGTGGATTGGTACAGTTTGCACTGCTTTGTGCATGTAGAAAAGTCCTCTGTACACTTTTAAAAGGGGAAACATTATGGCATGTGAATTGTGACCACATTCTGGATTAGATCATGGTGATTGTCATACAGCTTTATAAATGTAGAAAACCCTCCCTAATTATAAAGTTTAAAATGTTAATACTGGTATATAAATTATGCCTAAAGTGTAAGTGGGTGGCTGTGGGTGGGCCACATAGTGAGATTTCATCTTTACAAAACAGTAACAATTTTTTTAAAAGTTATTGTTTCTTGGCTTTTTGGCTAAGATCAAAAGTAGTATCTGTTCTTATTGGTTTAATATCTGATACATCCTCTATCCAAGCATGATATATTAAATGGGTTTTTGGAGCAAGGTGTTTGGAATAGGAGCTTGCTCCCACCACTCCATGCATTGACCTGGTATTGCAGTACCTCCAGGAATAGTGCCCCCCCCCAAAAAAAGTTAGCCAGTCATGGTGGCTTGTGCTGTAGTCCTAAAAGAGTAGGCAGGTTAGACTAGGAAAACTTCAGGGCTGTAGGAGTCTGCAGCAAATGGTACAGAACAATGCATACATGTAGCAAACTTGCTATAGAAAATATGTTTCCTGTTAGACTCTTAGATACACCTCCAGCACTGTAGTCCTGCCTATCCAGGATGCTTGTGGCTGGGAGCCGGCCACCAAGGCAGAAACTAGCTTAGGGACTAGTATGTGCATCAATAGCCAAGGTTGGAGTATGTGCATCAATAGCCAAGGTTGATGTAAGGTAACCATAAACTTCCATTGTAATACTATTAACATAAAATTACCCAAGGGGAGCCTCCAACTTCCATCATACACCTATGCCATGACAGTACTGGTATAACCCTATAAGGCCCAAAACTCCACTGAGAGAGGTGTAACAGCGACTCAGCCCAAAGACCACCCATTTTTAGGACAAATCCACTCCTCAATATTCCCTAAGAATAAAAGTTGCAGTTCAACAATTCTTGGATGCAGAAGTGACAGGCTGTTTCACCTTACTCTCCTCCCTTGAAAGTGTAATGCTCTTTGCTTAATAAAGCTACTTGCTCATCTCATTTTTCTGTGTGTGTGTTTGCAAACGGATTCCAAACAAGAATACAAAAATCCATCATCAACCCTCTCAGACTGGGAGCAGCACCCAGTGACAGACCCAGCTACTCAGGAAACTGGGAAGGGTTGCCTGAGCCTAGACTGCAATAAACCATGATTGATCATACCACTGCACTTCAGCCAGGGCAACAAAGAGAGACTACCTACTCAAACAAACAAACAAATAAATATCAAGAAGAACTGTTTGGACAGATGTTACACCCATGATTCTGTCAAAATAATCGAAGTAAGAAATATCACCTCCAAAAGTCTCTTTGTATATTTTTGTACACAAAGTTTTTCAGTGTAAGGTTTTTTTTTTAATTGTGGTAAAATCACCTAACATGAAATCCATCTTCTTTACCAAAAAAAATTTTTTTTGAGTTGGAGTCTCACTCTGTCACACAGACAAGAGCAGTGGCACACTCATGGCCACCCCAGCGTTGACCTGCTGGACTCTGGTAATTCTTCTGTCTCAGCCTTCCAAGTAACCAGGACTACAGGTGCACACTACTATGCCCAGCTAATCTTTGGTTTATTGTGGACACAGGGTCTTGCCAAGTTGCTCAGGCTGGTCTTGAACCAGTGGGCTCAGGCAATTCACTTGTCTCAGCCTCCCAAAGTGCTAGGATTACAGACTGAGCCACTGAGCTTGACCTTCTTTACAAATTTTAAAGCACACACTGGCACTTCAAGTTTCTTTTTCTTTTTTTCTTTTTTTTTTTTTTTTGAGTTGGAGTCTCACTCTGTCACCCAGACTGAAGTGCAGTGGCCGCTCCTGGCCACCGCAGCCTCGACCTGCTGGGCTCCGGTGATCCTTCTGCCTCAACCTTCCAAGTAGCTGGAACTACAGGTGTGCGCTACCAAGCCTGGCTAATTTTTTGATTTATTGTAGAGATGAGGTCTCACCAAGTTGCCCAGGCAGGTCTTGAACCTGTGGGCTCAGGCAATCCATTCACCTCAGCCTCCCAAAGCACTGGATTACAGGCTGAGCCACTGAGCCCAGCTACTTCAAGTTTCTCAGAAGAATTTCTTGCTGAGGCTGCAGGCAGTGTGCCAGCTTTCAGGACAATAGGGTTAGGCCAGATGCATGACTCACACCTGAAATCCTAGCACTATGGGAGGCCAAGACTAGAGGATCACTTGAGCCCAGGAGTTTGAGACCAGCCTAGGCAACATAGTGAGAACTTGTCTCTACAAAAATAAAATTCAAAATTTGCAGAACATGGTAATTAAAAACCTCCAAGAAAGAAAATCCCAGCACCAGAAGTCTTCATGACAAACCACACCAAATATATTGAGAATAACAAATTTATTGAAAATAAAACACTGATTCTTCAAAAACCCTTTCAAAAGATTGAACTTAACCTAATTCATTCTATGATAGCAGATTACCCTGAAACCAAAGTCAGATGTAGCCATCATAAGAAAAATAAACTATAGTCCAGTATCCCTTATGAGGTAAACTTCCTCAACAAAACATGCAAAAAACTAAATATATTATCATATTGAGAGGACTGTACACTATAACCAGTTGGGATTTATTTCAGGAAGGCAAAATTAGAGTAGTACAAATATTCAGTTAATGTTATACACCATGTTAATAGAGTGAAAGGAAGAAAGTCCCACATAGTTACAACAGATGCAGAAAAAGCATTTGGCAAAACCCAATACTTTTTCAGTATAAAAAACACTTAACAAGCTAGTAATAGTGATACAGAGACCTGCTATTGTGTGCTCATATTGCTATAACCTCTAAAGAAGGGCATGGCGAGTGTTTAAGTGGGCCTGCATGCACCCACATTCCTGAGAGTTAACAAAGAAGACAGATTCCCCTTATCTCCCATGTACTCCCAGAAAGTAACTTCAATGAATCCTTAACTTCTCTGCAGACTGTGCTCAATTAACTGAGAGAAATGAAACCCCACTTATTCCCTTCTCTTAATAGTCAAGGGTTTGAATATAGTGTCAATGTAATTGTATGTGATTTGCATAACTTTTGCATTTTTATAACAACGTGTAATAAAGAATGATGCCTTAGGCCTTATTAACTCCCTTTACTCTATAGCAAACTTAATTAACACCTTTACCTTTACTGATAAGAAACTGTGAGACACCTCTGGTAATGGTGCCAGGAAATGTGGGTCATAAATGTCATTGTTGACAAAATGTGGCTATAGTTTAAATTCTATACAATGCTCTGCTTATTATGTAGTCAATATATAGGTACCAACAACCGTGGACTTTAAAAAGTGGACTGTAAAACCTGAAGGTTGAACATACCTATTTCAGAAAGGTCAAGAGTCAGGCTCTACTCCCTGGATGTGAATTCAGAAATAAACTTCTTCCTACCACTTCCCTACCTCTCAATTTATTGGTGTTGAGGGATAGTAGTCAAGCATTACTTGGACCACAACACTATCAAGATGGCAAAAAAAAGACATGAGAAGTTTTTGACCAGTATCAGTCATTGGAAAAATTGTAAAACAAAAAACATGTTTATACACTGTGAAATAATCATTATAATCCTATTACAATTGCTATAATAAAAACACAGTAATATATACTTACAAGGATGTAAAACAACAAGAACTCCAAATTAATCCTGGAAATACAACATAGTACAGTCACTCTGGAAGACTGTGCTATTTTAAAATAAAATTAAACATATGTAATCTTGCAATTCCATTTCTAATTGTTTGCCACAGAGAAATTAAAACATGTCCCCACAAAAAAATTCACACATAAATGTTTATGGGAAGTATTTATAACAACCAAAAACTTGAACCAAATCGAGTGTCCTTCATTGCAGAAAAAATAGTGATGCTTTAATGAACTATTAAATAATGAAGTACTGATGCAACAGCATGATTATATCTCAGTTATGTTAAGAGAAAAAAATCAATCTAAGGTTACATGCTGTTTGACTTCACTTATATGACATGTCAGAAAAGGCATAAATGTAGGAAGTTTTTTGTTTTGTTGATGTTTTCTATGATATTTTTGTCTTCTATTTGGGCTCTTATTTTGGTGATTTGGATTCTTCTGCTAATGTTAGGTTTTGGTGGTCTTCTATTTCTAGCTCCCTTAGGTGATTTGTTAGACTCTCAACTTGTGATCTTTCCATTTTTATGATGTGTGCTCATAGTGATATAAATTTCCCTCTTAGAAATGCTTTCATGGCATCCCAGAGCTTTTTGTAAAATGTTTCTTTATTTTTATTTGTTTCCAAGGATCTTTTAATTTCTGCTTTGATTTCATTGTTGACCCAGTAGTTGTTCAGCATCATGCTGTTTAATGTCTATGTCTTTGTGGACTTCGGGGAAATTTTGTTGGTGTTCATATTTATGTTTATTCCACTGTGGTCAGAATGTTTATGACAATATTTTGACCTTATGGAATTTGTTTATGCTAGACTTGTGGCTCAGAATGTTATTGATCTTGGAGTACGTTCCATGTAGTAATGAGTAGAATGTATATTCTGTGGTTGTTGTGTGAAATATTCTGTAAGTATTTATTAAGTCCATTTGGTTGAGTGTCAAGTTTAGGTTCTGGTTCTCCTTGTTGATTTTTTACCTTGATGATCTGCATAGGGCTGTTAGTGGGGTATTCAAGTCCCCTGTTATAATAGTGTTAGAGTGAATATCTTTTTTTAGTTTACTTTGTAGTTGCTTTATAAATGCTGTGCTCCTGTGTTGGGTGCATACATGTTTAGGATTGATATTTCTTATTGATGGATTGAACTTTTTATCATTATGTAGTGTCCTTTTGTATCTTTTAAATTTTTTGATAGCTTAAAAGTTGTTTTGTCTGATATTAAGATCATGACTCCTGCCTTCTTTTGTGATTCATTTGCTGGGAAACACATTTTTCACCCTTTAACTTTGAGTCTGTGTGTGTCCCTTGTGGGAGATGAGTTTCCTGGATGCAGCAAATAATTAGGTCATGGTTTCTTAACCATTTACCATTCTGGGTCTTTTCAGTGGTGCATTTTGTCCATTTCCATTCAGGATTATTATTGAAATGTGATTGTTTGTTCCTGTCATGAGGTTCTTATCATGTTTTTCCTTTGTTTCCTTGTTTTCTTTTAGTTTTGGGGTTAATAAATGTGCGGGTTTTCAAGTTTGTTGCTGCCATATATTCTCTGTTGATTCTGTGCTCTGCTGTTTTCTTGGGAAGTGTGGGGCCTTTCCTTTTTTTTTTTTTTTTTTCCTTCTTCTGTGCCTAATATCTTTGTAATTGTCTCCTGTAGAGCTGGGTTTTTTTTGTTTTGGGGGGGTTTTTTGAGTTGGAGTCTCACTCTGCCACCCAGACTGGAATGCAGTGCTGCTCCCGGCCACCACAGCCTCGACCTGCTGGGCTTCGGTGATCCTTTTGCCTCAGCCTTCTGAGTAGTTGGAATTACAAGTGCGTACTGTAATTACACACCCAACTAATTTTATTTATTTATTTATTATTTATTTATTGTAGAGATGAGGTCTTGCCAAGTTGCCCAGGCGGGTCTCAAACCAACGGGCTCAGACAATCCCCTCTCCTCAGTCTCCCAAAGTGCAGGATTACAGGCTGAGCCATCAAGTCCAGCTTAGAAGTGGTCTTAAGGCTGCAAAATCTGTTAGGGATGTCTGAGAAGGATTTTAATTCTCCATTACTGATTTAGCTGAGCCTGGCTGGGTAGAAAATACTTGGTTGAAATTGTTTATCTTTGAGGATTGAATATAGGGTTCCAGTCCCTTCTTACTGGTAGTGTTTTTGCTGACAGGTCTGCTGCTATTCTGCTATTATTCTGATTGGTTTTTCCCTTTCTCTCTTGCTGCCTTTAAGATTTTTGTATATGTGCCTAATTTGTGTAGGCAAATTACTATGTGTCTAGGGGTTGGTCTTCTAATTTGATGTCTTGTGGGGGTTCTCTGTATCCCTTGTGTTTGACTGGTCACATCTCCGGTAAGAAGGGGAAAGTTTTCTTGGATTACCTCCTGGAATACTTGCCCAAGGTGCTCTTCATTTCTATTTCTTCTTCTGGAATTTCAATCAAGCTCTTGGTATAATCACACATCTCTTGCAGGGTTTGTTCTTTCTTTCTGAGTTTTCCTTCTGTGTTTTTTACAGATCAGGTTAATGCCATGTTCTGGTCTTCAAGTTCTGAGATTGTTTCTTCTGCTAGATTAATTCTGCTTTCCATGTAGTTTTCTGTTACAAGTTCTTTCAGTGTTGCATCTTGTCTTTCTTGAGTCTTATTCACTCTTTCCATCCATTCCTTAATCCCTGTCATATTCTGGAGCTAATTGTTAATGACTTCCATTGTTTGGGATCCAGGTCCGATTTTTCAGAAATTTTCTCTTTGTTACACTTGAAATTACTTGTGGTCTTCTGTTGGTTTTTCTTCATTTGTGACAGATCTCTTGCTCTTCTCTTTAGTTCCATTATTCAGTATCAGAAGGAAAGGCTTTCACTTCTGATGTTTACTCAGCTCTCTATTCTTCCTGATCTGGGCTCTGGGTTTTTTCTATTTTGAAATAGGACTGTGGGTGGGAAGCTTTGCTGTCTTTTATAGTCTTGAAAGTTGAATAAGTTAGGGGATGGGGAGCTAGGATTCAGAGACTACATGCCAATCACAATGTTCACTTATTGTGGTATGTATTCCCTGAGACCTACTCTCTACCACCACTGTATATGTCAATGCAATGGATATGTGTGTACCCCCTGAATCCAAGATACAGTTACAGCAATGAGGAGAACAGAGAAAAATAGAATGAAATAAGATGGACAATAATTTAATAAAAAGAAAAATAAACACAGAACAAGGAAAGCAGAAACCAAAACAAAAACAATTGGACGAACACACACACAGACATACACACGCATCCCAAAACAAACTGGAATACCAACAAAGTGAAACAAAACAAATAACAACAACCAGGAAAACTAAACACACGCACACACACACACACACACACACACACACACACACACACACACACACGCCTAGCACAAAATGAATGGAGAAGAAAAAGAGAAAGCCTGGAAAAAACAAAGGAATTGAGATTGAACTTCAATTATATTCACAAACCCTAAACTAAAAAGAAGAAATAAAGAAAAGAACAAAACAGTAAAAAAGTTCCAACAACAAAAAACCTGAAAAATGAACATTCAATCATTCACATACGCACATAAACAGAAAACAAAAAAACAGAAGAAGAAAGAAAAAGAAAAGAAAAAATTGAGGGATGCAGATCAAATCCACATTTACATCCACATTTATGAAGAAAGGAAAAATATTTTTAAAAATAAACGAACTAACAAACAGGCAAAAAAAAAATTTTTTTAATTAATAATTAAATTGAATCCTGCCCTCTTGTGGCAGGTTCTGTAATTGTTCTTCTCATTTGCTTCTCTGCAGAGCTTCTGCCTCTTTCACTCTCTCCCCAGTGTCTCTAGTGGTCAGAGCAGGGAATGGGGGGCAGAAGAGATGTGTGGGGCTGCAGTCCTCCCCTCCCACTCTCATGTGGTCAGGGGAATCCCCTCCAGTGGGTAGACAGAATTACCTCTTCCCCAGGTATGTACTCCCAAGGGATGCCCCAGCCAGGCCTATCCTGGAATGGAGTTCTCCTATTGTGACTGGTGTCCAGGCTCCACCTGGGTTTGGCTCTCTCAGTCATGTGCGTCTGATGTTGAGAGGATTGCTGGGGAGGAAGGGAGTTGGGTCAGCCCCAAACTCACTACTGATTTCTTTGGAGTTCTTCCTCATCCTGTCCTTTTCTGGGGACATCCTTTGTTCTGAGGCTGGATCAGGTTTTGTGGTGGGGTATCTGAGGCTCAGTACTTGACACGTCCCTCCAAAGTTTGTGCTTTCAGGATATTTCCTCTGTCTCACAATCAGCCCTATTTTAGTTGATCCACCAGTCTGTGATGAGGTCTGTTGCTCCATGGTGCGCAAGTTGGAGCACTTTCCTACCCCGTTTTCAAAAAGGGTGCCTCTTTCATCTTCTCCTGTGAAACTCTGCCTCTTGGTTCCCTCTGCAGTCCTTGCTGCCAGTGTCTGGCCAGGCACTGCAGTGGTGAGGCAAAGCCTGGAGGTCGCAATCTCTCCTCCTGCTATGGTAAGACAGAGCCTGGAGCTGGTAGTCTCTCCCACCACTTCTTTGCAGGAAAACTTTTGTCCATTAAAAAAAAAAGGCACTTGGCTTCTGTGACCTGGGAAGAGCTAGGGACAAAACAGAGCAGCTGCAGCATCAGCTGCTTTACCAGGAGGACACTGGTCACTTGCTCACAAGCTGAGCCCCCACTTAATCAGTCTCTCCCAGCATTTTCTTCCCAGGAAGGGTTTTGTTGATTTTTTTTTTAATGGCACTTTGCTTCTGCATCCCGGTTATTGCTGGGTTCCAAGCTGAGCAGGTGCAGCCTAGTTGCTGCACCAGGAGAGCCCTGGTCACTGGCTCCCTAGTCCTCACTCATTCAGCAACTCACACACCCACTCATTCACCAGCACATACACAAAATTTATCATACAATCACTCGCTCACATCAGGCAGGACTCGCATAGTCTGACTGACTTAGTTGCCATCTTCCCACCCCTCCAAAGTGCTATTTTCTCTAAATTTTTATTTTAAAGATGCAAGGTACAATTCAGAGTTAGGTATATAGGTTAGTCTGTGCTCAGGTCTGTTGCTCCATGGTGAGCAAGTTGGAGCACTTTCCTACCCCATTTTCAAAAAGGGGTACGAGCGTTTGATTCATGGCACCGTAACACAATTTACCAAGAGAAAGGTTAACTAGCCAGGTTCGATTGGCCAGGACCACCCGCCAGACTCGCAGATCTCTAAGTGAGGGCCCCACACTGTGGCAGGGGCCTTTCTTAAATAGGCAAAAGCCCACCTAATCTTCAAGGCTGTTATAATTCAAATTCGAACAGCAAAAGCCCACCAGAAGAGGGGCTTGCCTGCCACAATTCAAACAGAGAAAAGCCCATCAGAATATGAAAGGGGCTTATCACACAGCACTTACACACTGCCAGCGGCGGTTACAGAAGCAGAAAAATCTGGTTAACTTATCTAACATAGCCACTCGGGGCTCCCAAGTAGGGCGTTCTTTCCAGGGTTTCCAAGAATTACTAAGTTTTAGGGGAGAGGTCACAGTACACAGTTTCAGCATACTTAATATATGAGGTTATAGTTTCATTACATTTCACATAATTCATCACACTTAATATATAAGGTTTCACAGAGGTTGCACACAATTCATCACCTCTTACAAAACAAATGTTCATTATGCAGATACCTTTGTTAGCGAGGTGTCCCCTGCCTCCCCTGGAAGTTTTCCACTACTGCCAATCTCTTTTTTATAGTATTACAATGATTGTTCAAGGTCTGCTTATGAGCGAGAACATCTGGTACTCAGTTCTTTGTTTCTAAGATAGGTCACTGAGTATTATAGACCCTAAGTCCATCCAAGTTGCTGTGAAGTTCATAATTTTGTTCTTTTTTATGGCTGTGTAAGAGTCTATTGTGTGTATGTATCAGTTTTTAATCCATTCCTCTTTTGATGGGCAGCATGATTGGTTCCATGTTTTTGCTCTTGTGAGCAGTGCTGCAATAAACTTGCATGTGTAAGTATGTTTTTCATAGAGTGATCTGAGTTCCTCTGGGCATATTCCCAGAAGGGGGATAGCGGGATTATATGAAAAGTCAATTTTTAATCTTTTAGGAATTGCCACACTGTTTTCCACAGAGACTGTACTAGTTTACACTCCCACCAACAATGTAGAAGTATTCACTTTTCACCACATTCTTTACGGCCTCTGTTGTTTTTGAGTTACTGATGGTGGTCATCCTAACTGGAGTTAGGTGTTCTCAGTGTAATTTTAATTTGTAATTTTTTGATGACTAGTGAGAATTTATTAATGTATCTGTTTGCTGCTTGTATGCCTTCTTTTCAGAAGTTTCTATTTTTGCCCATTTTTGCAATGGGGCTGTTTGTTATTTTCTTTTTGACACATTTGAATTCCTTTTTAGGCCTTTGTCAGATATACATTTGGCAAACATTTTTTCCCAGTCTGTGGACTGTCTCCCTACTCTCTTGATGATTTATTTGGCTTTGCAGAAGCTTTTCAGTTTGATGTGTCCCCACTTGTCTATCTTATCTCTTATGGTATGGGCACTGGGGGTTTTGATCAGGAATTTGTTGCCAGTACCAATTTCCATAAGGGTGTCTTCCTGCATTTTCTAAGGTTCTTATAGTTTGAGATTGAACATTTAGGTCTTTGATCCATACAGTTGGCTTTTGTATATGGTGATAGGTAGGAGTGTTGTTTTAATCTTTTACATGCGGTCATTTTTTCCCAGGATGATTTACTGAATAGGTTCTCCTCTCCCCAGTGATTGGTGGTGTAGCCTTTGTTGCAAAAGAGTTGGTTGAGAAATTGAGGTTTTGCTTTCAGATTCTCTATCCTGTTCCAATGGTCTATATGCCTGTTCTTGTACCAATATCAGGCTATTTTGATTATTGTAGCCTTATTATATAAAGTTTAAAGTTAGGAAGTGTGATATCACCCCCCCTTTTTTTTTTTTTGAAGATTGTTTTGGCTATTCATGTTCATATGTTCCCATATGAATTCCTATATTGTCACTTCCAGGTCTAAGAATCATGTTGTTGGTAATTTAATGGGTATTGTGTTAAATCTGTAGATTACCTTGGGTAGGATGAACATCTTAACCATGTTGATTCTTCCAATCCATGAGCATGGAATATTTTTCAATTTGTTTGTGTCATCTTTGATTTATTTGAGCAGTGTTTTATAGTTTTATTATAAAGGTATTTGACTTCTCTGGTTAGGAAGATGCCCAGGTATTTCATTTTTATTGTGGCTTTTGTGAATGGGATTGTGCTTTTTATTTGGGTTTCTGTTTGGTTTTTGTTGGTATATGGGATGCAACTGTTTTTTGCACATTTATTTTACTTCCTGAGACTTTGCTAATGTCTTTTATCAGTGTAATGAGAATTTTGACAGATTTTCTTGAGTTTTTGAGGTATAGAAGCAGATTGTTTGCAAAGAGGGATAACTTAACTTCTTTTTCTGTTTGGATACCCCTGATTACCATCTCTTGTCTGGTTGCTCTCAACAAATACCATGTTGAACAGGAGGGGTAAAAGTGGGCATTCTTATCTTATTCAAGTTTTCAGGGGAAATGGTTTCGATGTCTGCCTGTTTCTGTCTATATGTTGGTTATGGATTTCTTGTAGATGGCTCTTACTATTTTGAGGTATGTTCCATCTATGCCTGGATGTTTGAGAGTTTTTATTAAGAATTGATGCCGAATTTTATCAAAAGTTTTTTCTGCATCTAATGATAAGCATGTGGTTTTTGTTTTTACATCTGTTAATGTATTTAATTATGCTTTGGGACTTGCAGATGTTGAGCCAGTCCTGAATCCGGGAGATGAAGCCTACTTGGTCAAGGTGAATGAATTTGGAGATCTGTTTTGGGATCCAGTTTGTTAGAATCTTGTTGAAAACTTTTAGATCTATGTTCATCAAGGATATTGACTGTAGTTGTCTTTGTTAGATCTTTACATGGTTTAGGTATCAATGTGATGTTAGCTTCATAAAATGATTTGGGGAGAGTTCTATCATTCTTGATTGCCTGGAATACTTTCAATAGGATTGGTATTAGCACCTCCTTGTATGTTTTGTAGAATTCTGCTGGAAAACCATTCAGTCCATGGCATTTTTTGTAGGTTTTTCTTATGATGGAGTCAATTTCCTGGGTTGTAAGTGGTATACTTAGGGTCTTGATTTCTTGTTGTTTCAACTTGAGGAGGTTGTGTGATGTCAGAAAGTCCTCCATTTCATTTAAGTTTTCAAGTTTGTTTCCATACAAGTGTACACAGTAATCTCTAATAATTTTTGTATTTCTTCAGGGTCAGTTGTGACTTGATCTTTTGCATTTCTGCTTGTGTCTATGACTTTTTTCTGTCTTTTTCTTGGTCAATCTAGCTAGGGGTCCATCAATCTTGTTTATCCTTCCAAAGAACCAGTTTTTTTTTCCATTAACTTCTTTGGTATTATCTTTTTGCTTCTTTTTTCTGTAATTGGGCTTTTATTTTGGTGATCTGGATTCTTCTGCTGAATTTAGAAATTTGGTGGTCTTGCTTTTCCAGTTTCTTTAGGTGATTTGTGTTGTGTTCATTTTCATTTGTTTCCAGGAATCTTTTAATTTCTGTTTGGATTTCTATGTTGACCCAGGAATTGTTCAGCATAATGCTGTTTAGTGTCCATGTCTTTGTGGGTTTTAAGGAAACTTTGTTGTTGTTGATATTTATTTTTATTCCTTTACAGTCTGAGAAGGTGCATGGCAGTATTTCAGTCTTATGAAATTGGCTTTTGCCTGATTTATGGCCAAGGGTGTGGTTGATCTTAGAGTATGTTCCACATGGTGATGAGTATAATGTCTGTTCCTTGGTTATAGGGTCGAGTACTCTGGAAGTATTTATATGTCAGTTTGTTCAAGCATCACACTGAGGTTCTAGGTCTCCTTTTTGATTATTTAACTTGAAGATCTATTTAGGGTTGTTAGTGGGGTAGTCAAGTCTCCAGTTAAAATAGTGGTAGAGTCAAAATCTTTTTTTAGTTTACCTAAAAGCTGCTTTGTGAAAGTTGGTGCTCCTATTTTGGTTGCATATATGTTTAAGACAGATATTTCTTGTGATGGATTAAACCTTTTATCATTATGTTCTAACCCTCTGTATCTTTTTAATTTTTTGATAGCTTAAAGGGTATTTTATCTGATATTAAGATTGCAACTTCTCCTTTCTTTTGCATTCCATTCATCTGAAAATTTGTTTTCCATCCTCTTACTTCGAGTCTATGAGTATTCTTTCTGGTGAAATGAGTCTCATGGAGATAGCATATTGTTGCATCATGATATTTTATCTAATTTGCCATTCTATGTCTTTTCAGTGGTGCATTTAGTCCATTCACATTCAGGCTAATTATTGAGATGTGAGAGTTTATCCCTGTTATGAAGTTCTTATAGAGTTTGTTGTTGTTGCTGCTCTTTATTGTTTGTTTGTTGTCTTTCTTTTTATTTTTTTGATTGATTTTTGTGTGTTTTCCATGTTTTTCCAGCATTCTTGGGAAGGGCATGTTAGTTATTTTTTTCTTTCTTCAGTGTTTAATGCTTTCTTAAGTGTTTCTTGTAGAGCTGGTCTGGAAGTGGTGTAAACTCTTAGGGATTGAATGTCTGGGAAGGATTTTACTTCTCCATCACTGATAAAACTTAGCTTACCTGGGTAGGTAATTCTTGATTGAAACTGTTTATCTTTGAGAACTTTGAAGATTGGACTTCAGTCTCTCCTAGCTCGAAGTGTTTCTGTAGGTAAGTCTCCTGCTGTTCTAACTGGTCTTCTCTAGTAGGTAGTCTGACCTTTCTTGCTGCCTTTAGGAATTTTTTTCTTTTATACCTACTTTCTGTAAGCAAATTACTATGTGTCTAGAAGTTGGTCTTCTCATTTGTTGTCTTGTAGGGATTCTCTTAATCTCTTGTGTTTGATTGGTCATGTCTCTGATGAGATGAGGAAGTTTTCTTGGATAATTTCATGAAATGTTTGTTTCAGGATGGTCTCTATCTGCCTCAGATATTCCAATTAATCTTAGGTTCTGCCTCTCGATATACCACTCAGCACTTGCAGGCTCTGTTCTGCCTTTTTAAACTTCCTTTCTATGTTTTTAACAGTTTGGATTTGTTCTATATTTTGGTCCTCAAGTTCTGAGCTTCTTTATTCTGCTTGCTTAATTCTACTTTCTGTGCTTATCAGTTTATTTATTTTATTCACTGTATTCTTCATTGCTGTGATCTCAGCTATCATCTTCTTCATTCTTTTCTCTTGTCTCTCCTCATTTCTACTTATTCTATTAATATCTTGATATCTGGGTTTGTGGTTTGAGACCAGTCATTTTGAGGTTCTTCATTTTTTTTTTTTTTTGAGTTTGAATCTCAATCTGTCACCCAGACTGGAGTGCAGTGGCTGCTCCCGGCCACCGCAGCCTCGACCTGCTGGGCTC
The DNA here is from genome assembly GCA_963574415.1 of Tarsius wallacei. NCBI lineage: Eukaryota > Metazoa > Chordata > Mammalia > Primates > Tarsiidae > Tarsius > Tarsius wallacei. The sequence continues at coordinate 14,345 of CAUYQG010001426.1, forward strand.
CAGTGATCCTTCCACCTCAGCCTTCCAAGTAGCTGAAACTACAGGCGCACGCTACCACACCCGGCTAATTTTTTTTTTTTTTTAATTTATTGTAGAGATGAGGTCTCACCAAGTTACCCAGGCAGGTCTCGAACCCTCAGGCTCAGGCAATCCACTCCCCTCAGCCTCCCAAGTCGTGGGATTACAGGCTGAGCCACTGAGCCTGGCTGGTTCTTCATTTTTTAAGTTCCAAAGTCTGTTTTCTCAATTGTTGTCTCCTAGGATCTGTATGACACCCATATTCTTCCTTGTTTTTTCCTTCACTTGTAAAGGTTTTCTCCCCACTCCCTTTTTTAAAACCTCTTCTTTTGATCGGTGATTGGGGTATAGCCTTTACTTCTGTTTGTTCAAACCCCTATTCTTCCTTATGTAGATTCTCTTGCTTTGTTCAATTTTGAAGCTGGACTGGGGGTGGAAGGGCTGTACTTTGTGCAGTTTTGAGATTTGATTAAGGGGGAGGCTGTAATTTAGAGACTATCTGCAGATCCCAATATCCAGTGACAGGTGTGTGGGTCCCCTGGAACCAGCTTCCCACCACTTTACAGTCTGTTCATGCAGTGTGGGTGTATGTTTGCCTCCTGAAAACAAAATGAGATAAGAAAAAGAATGGGAAAAGGAAGGAGGAAGATGAAAGGAAAGTTAAGAGAGAAGAAGAGAGAAAAACAGACAAGTGCACCAACTAACAACTAAACAGAGAAACAAAGAAAGACAGGAAAAAAATAAAAATAAAAACATACAATCATACAAATAAACCTCCCCCATTGATGTACTCACCATCATAAATAACCATACACAAACAGAAAATCTTTTTTAACAAATTAAAATAACAGAAACAAAGGAAATATGAAAATGTAAACAAAAACAGAAAGAGTAGAAAAAAACAAAAACACAAGCAAAAAAACAAAAAAAACAAAAAAATTGCTCTATGGCCATTTCTGTAACTCCAGGTTTCTTTCCCAAGCACTGCTGCTACCTTCAGTTGCTGCTGCATTAGGGAGTGACTCAGCTCCAGGCCCTTCTCTCCACTCTTAGTGCTGGCTGATAGGGTTGCTCTCAGCATAGGTCAGACGCCCCAGATATTACTGTGGGAGGAGGATGTTTCAGATCTGGACCCACCCAACTCCTCTGCTGCTGCTGTCAAGTCTTTCACTCAGATCAGACAAGTCTGTACCTGGTCCAGCAAGGGGGAGGGGTATCTGTCAAATCTGATGATCTCTTCCTAAGGGGTGTGGGAGTAGTCTCTGGGTCTCAAGTTGGAGGCTGGACAGAGCTGGGTGAGGCAATACAGGTCTCTGCCCAGTTCTGGGACAGAGAAGATAGCGGTTGGCATCTCACCAGTGGTGAGGCTCCATTTCAGATTTCCACACCTGCCTTTTCTACCATACCTGCTGTCAGCTTCTGGCCTGCTGCCACAGGTGATGGAGTGAGCCAGGTGGTGAGAAGCAGCTATTCTCTGCTGCCTTCTCTCAAGAGAGCCCCAAGAGTGGCAGATGATCCTGCACTTCTGGGGCTCCAATCTAAGGGTGGTGGTGGGTTGCAGTCACCTCCAGAGGAGATCCCTTGGTGCATAAACCTGAGTATCCTCTCAGGTGAACTTTCACATACCCATTGACACACACTCATGTGGAGAGTCTCTATGGACACTCACTTTTGTGCAGACTCTCACTCTGACCAACTTCATCACCATCTTGCCTCTTCCCATAACATTTCATTTTAAATGTATAACAGCTTTCCAGGCCGGGCTTGGTGGCCCAGCCTGTAATCTCAGCACTTTGTGAGGCTGAGGAGAGTGGATTGCCTGAGGCTGTGGGTTCAAGACCAGCCCAGGCAACTTGGCAAGACCTCGTCTCTACAATAAATTTTTTTAAAATAGCCGGGCATGGTAGCATGCATCTGTAGTTCTGGCTACTCAGAAGGCTGAGGTAGAAGGATCGCTGGAGTCCAGAAGGTCGATGCTGCAGTGACCATGAGCATGCATGCCACTGCACCCCAGACTGGGCAAAGGAGTGAGACTCCAACTCAAATACAAACAAACAAAAATATATAACAGCATTCTGAAATAGCACCATAAAAGGACAGCCCGAGAGCAGGAATACATTTTTAAAAATCTTGTTCCTAAACCCTGACACAATGATTAGAAAGTAGAAGCTATGTTTTGGAGAAATGCATTTTTTTGGTAAAGATTAACATTATCAAATTTGTCTTTTTTAGAAACCCAGGCTTCTCAAGCATGACCAGTATGACCCATTGTATAATCAGTGCATGGTGACCAGGACCCTCTCACCCAGGGTTTTCTGTCCAGACTTCCTGGTACCAGGCATCGGAGGTGTCTCATTGCTTTTGTCAGTGGGGCCCAGCAGAAGTGGCAGTCAAGCTTGCCTAGAGTAAGTGGAGTTTGCAAGACCTAAGACATCATGAATTGGGCAAAAGTTATGCAAATCACAAAACTTGTGATTATAAAAGTTATGCATATCACAGAACTTGTGACTGCTCAGAGCGGAGAGCAGATGGGGATTTGATCTTCCAGTAAATTAAGCATTGTCTACAGGGAAGTTAAGGATTCCCTGGGGCTGCCCACTGAGAATGCATAGGAGATAAGGGGAAATGCACCCTCCATTAGCTCTAAGGAATGCTATTCAGGAACATACAGGCACACTGAGATCCTTATCATGCCCTTCTCTAGGAGCTGTGATAATGTGAGCAGACATTAGTGGATCTCTGTGTCACAGGACCTCCAAGATATTCACAGATGGCCAATAAGGAAGTCACAGCAGTAACACCTACCTGATTGCAACACCTCCAGGGAAAGGATTTAAACCGGGACTCTGGGGGCCATGGTGCCACACTCATCTAGAGTGTAGGCCTGTTCTGGGGCCACACTTATTTAGAGTGTAGACTTGCTACAGGGTCATACTCATCTAGAGTGTAGGTCTGCTTCCTGTCTGTGGGAAGTGAACCTTTCTTAAATAAATCTTTTCTTCTTTCACCTCTTTGTGTGTTGCAATTCTTTGCATTACTTGGATCTCTGGTCACCAGCATGTACCTCCAGCATGCCAACTCCAGGAGTGCTACACCCCTCCCTCTCCTACTCCATACTCTCCATCTACCTTCACCCTATCCAAACCCTAACACACCATTGTTTTCATCTTATGGCTACATGTACATATATACAAACAGATATATATATATGTATATACAGTATAAGTTAGTTTTTTTTTTAATGACAATGAAGATACATCATTCAGTATGGAACCCTTTTATAGTCCAGAGTGTGAGTCTGAAGGTACACTTTCAAAAGGATAAAAATATATTTTATATGTAAGTGTTGGTTCATAATGGGTAGGCTGAAGCACAAAACTCATTGATTACTTGACTCATTCCTAAAATAAATTTTAGAATGGCCAGCAAAGTTTTAAAACAAAGTTTATTAGTGAAAGAAGACAGAAAAGAAATGGAGACATGACAGAGCTGTCATAGGCAAGAGAAGCTGTGCCTTTTGCTTTTTACAATAGACCTGATATACCTTCACAATAATTGATATGCTAAAGAGGGTGGAGCCTACATAACTGCCGTTCTGGAGACTGTCATCTCTGGGCTTCTGATGGGAGAAGAGAAAGGGAGTGGTGGTATTTTCCTGACCATGTTGTCTTTTGCAGGAGACCAGCCAGATATTTCTAATTCACAAGTTCATAAGCTAAAGGTGGTCTTATCATTTCTATGACTTTGTTTAGTTAAGTTATGGTATTGGGACTTCCTCCTTTGACAAGAAACTGAAAAATTCTTAGTGATTGTTATACTAAATCATGAATTAAAATGTTGGGCTATATTATTGTAATATCTGATGAGGTTTTCTTTTGATATGCTGGGGTAGGCTACTAGCTTGACTTGCAGTAAAAAGCAATTTTTAAAAACATCTGAGTGTTTTCTAAATCCTGCCTATGGAAAATGTTTCTATGCCTCAATTGTGGTAGCCGCACTGCCTCATTGGTAATTAGAAAATAGAAATGCCTGTGTGAAGACTTTTTGAATGAACTGTTATACAATGAAGTGCTTTGTAGCCATAAAAATGATTAAGGACTTAGGTGGGGCACAGTTGCTCACACTTTAATCTCAACATTTTGGGAAGCCAAGACAGAAGAGTCACTTAAATTCAGGAATTCAAACCAGCCTGGGCAACATAGAAATGCCCTGTATAAAGAAACAAAAACAAAAACTAGGTGTAATACCCAAGGTTGAGAGGATCTGTGCATAATGTTTATTTATTTTAAATAAGTCAACCAAGAAACATACACTTATGAGAGGGTCACCAATGACAACAGATTGAGGATGAGACAATTTACACCTCAGGACAGTATAGCAAACAGTTTTATAATTAAGTAAGTTAATTATTCAAATTTCTATACAGTGCTACATTAACAGTGATTAAGAATGATGACAACACTGTTTTTGGTTGTTTGGTTACCTGCATTAATTCCATGATTTCTTACAGAGAATACTCAAGTCTTGTAGAGACCATCACTGGTCAGGGGCTGTTCCCTGAGGGAGGGGCAGAAACCAGATATTGGAGAAAGAGGAAATGTCTGGACACTTACCTCACACTCCACCCCTACATGGAAATTTTTACATCTTTATAATTATTGCATAAATTGATTTTCCCTTAGTAGGACATGCAAGTTAAACATTGCATTCATATCTGGTATATGCAATAAAGGGCACAAGATTAAAATAACAAAATTACTTTTATGATTATAATACCTCCTGTTAGTCTGTAAGAAATATTAGGTCAGTGTGATAGGTCAAAGCCATGGTTAAGATGCAAAGATTTGCACAGAAATTAGATGAGAAAAAATAGTTTAGAAAGTAAACTAGAGAGAAAGAGAAACTTATCTCTCCCCAGAATTAGGGAGAGAGCCAAAGCTTAAAGAGAACCATGATCCAGCCAGAGCTCAATGAATTCTCTCTCTCTCTCTCTCTCTCTCTCTCTAAGCAGGATTTTATTAAGACAGAAAAGCTCACACAGTGGGAGAGGACCTGAAAGAGTTGCCCAGTGTGAAATACCCAAGAAAACTTAGAAAACTATATTTGCTGTGAACCCCTACCTCACGTCTGCTGCACTGTATTCTATACACCCCCTCTTAGCTCACTGTATTCCATACACCACCTCTTAGTTCATGTTTGATATGTTATATAAATTCTTAGCTCATGTTTGATATGTTATATAGATTCTTAGCTCATGTTTGATATGTTATATAAATTCTTAGCTCACGTTTGATATGTTATATAGATTCCTACCTCACATTTACTGAATTTCTAACTCTACCTCAAATCCTGTGAGTCTGGGCACATAATAGGTGCCTGGTAGTGACTGCAATTGTAAAGGTATAATTTAAACAGTGTTTGTATTTAACCCTGTTAAGCTTCAACTTTTGCAAGGGATGTAAATGCTAAGCAAGCAACATGCCCCCTCCAAAACTCCCAAACATTCCTTTACTTAGATTATAGTAGATCCAGTGGCACCAGACTCAGCGGTGCCAGTCACCCTCCTGACAGGCAGGCTCCGCGTTATCTCAAACCTGCTGCCTGCTTGCTCAAGCATTTTGCTCAGTTAGCAGTTACCTGTCCATCACAAGTAACAAAGCCGGAGCCCGCGCAAATCGGACTTGAATCAACCAATCAAAATCTCTGTAACTATGTAATATAGTTTTTATCCAGCCCTGTATGCACAAGTCTGTAAAACCACCCCACCCCCTCAAAACTATGTATAAAAGGTGTGTGTTAACTTGAATCAGGGCTCGCTCGTCACTGAAGCCGCTGTTGGTTTCAAACGCGAGCCCAGGCTTAAGCTTGAATAAAAACCCTCGTGTACTTGTATTGGAGCTGGCTGTTTGGTGATTTCTTTAGAACTTTGAGCACAACACAGTGGTGGTCTCTTTTACATCATCATGAAGGGGGCAGGTAAACACAGAAACTGACATTGCAGTGAAGGACAGCAGGTGGATAGGTGGGTTAGTCACATAACTATTGCCTTGATGATGGAGTCTCACATCCCTGACTACTGCATGAATGGGTAGGCCAACCACATAGATGAGAGGTCCAATAGCTGAAAGACAAATTCCTTAGGAGAGTTTAATCATAATGTCTTGTGATACACCCTGGGTTCCAGGAAAAGGGTATTGGGAAAGAATTATTGTTATGTATGAGACCAGAGAAATTCCATTTTGGGTTCTGTCCTTTCATCTTTCATTACTTTTTGCCAGAAAGAGTTTTGTAACTCAAACCACTTGGAAACCACTTCAGCAATTTGGGAAATAGCCCTTATTTCAGTATTCAGGGCCTTAATGACCATAGACATGTTATGACTAATGTCAGGAATTTTCACACAGTACTCAGTTTTTAGTATGGCACAGATGCTCCCTGAGCAGCAGTGAACATATTTAAAGCTATTTTATTTTGTAGTGTCACTGTATGCATTAGTGTAACTTCATCATTGAGGAGGTAGATAGAGTGTTTAGTATAATCAAGGGCATTTGCAGTGAGGTTAGCAAAGGCTCCTACAGCCTTGTCTACTAATATATTTCCTATTTGTGGCATGAAGATGGCCACAGGGTAAAACCGTCAAGGAGTATATTTTAAACAGTGCTAGCCCATGAACATGTTCCAGTTTGAGGGCTGATTGGGGAGAGTACCTAAGACTTACCTGGGAATGTATGGCCTTCCCTATGTACAATAACCAGTCCAATTGTAGGACCATCTATGGATGCCACATGCTCATAGGTCCTCCAAGGGGACAGATAGGCTCCCATTTCTACTTTAGGGTCTTATCTCCCCCAAAAGTTATTGGCAGTGATGGTAGTAGTTTTAGGGGCTCAAACTACTTCCTGGGTAGTTTCATTAGTGGTGCCAACAAAGCACTCAATGCACAATATGGTATGGTCCTTGAATTTTATTTGCACAACTGTTAACCATTCTTTCCCATTTCATACTGAATATTCCAAGTAGAGGTGAGTTTTATTGATCTATTCCTCACCAAGGAGGAAATGTAATTTTTAGTTCTATTGTATTTACCAAGACCTTAATGTTTTGAAATGGGCCACAGTGACAGAAAGTGTCTTACTTTGACTCATTGTCTAGTTTCATTCTCCATGGTATCCTTGAAGTGATCATTGCCAGGAACTCTGAGCAGAACCAGCATGCTGACTTGTGCACTCAGGCAAGGTTTCCCACCCACTGAAGAAATATACTTCCAAAGCTGAGACTAAGGGTGATAAGATAAATGATTGAGTGGAATGAGGCAAAACATGAGCAACTTTCCTGACTTGTGATGAACGATGACACTTTGGGGAGGCTGCCTCAGCCTGGAATACCATGCCATGTCAGGACCAGGAGCCTTCCTGTACATAACATAAAAGGACATTGAGGGTATCCTGAATTGTCACATAAAAATAATAATAGTCCTCCTTTTGAAAATTTGAGACCTAATGTTATAATATTTAATAGTGTTTATTTATTTTCCCATAACCACAGGACAAATATGTAAATTATAATCTATTTCCTCTCCCTAGGGAGACAGCAGGGAACACCAATGGGGTTCAGATTGAACTTCCCATGGCCAACGGAAAGTATTTCCTTTGGGTACTATGTCCTGTGGGGCAGGAAACAACAAGTTATTTTTACTTCCATAGCTTGGTTGCAATAATGATTTTTGCATCCAGATTGCATCCTCAGGGCACTGCCCACAATAGTGTTAGCATACCTAGGGGTACTGGACAGCAAGAATAGCATCTCTCGTCGAGTGTGCAGATTGCTTTATGTAATCAAGTTGTCCACCCTGTAGTGAATATAGACCTGTTTTTAAAGCATCCTTTAAAGTATGCCATTATATCTTTCCACTATAGTTACTGTGGGATTGCAAGGTAGATGAAATTTCCAGTCAGTATGCAGTTGCTAAGTCCATTGCTGCACTTGATGTTCAGTGTAAGAAACAAAATGGTGATTCATTTTCAAAATGGCAATGTGTTACTTCACTTTCTGTTTCTTACTTCTTTCCTGGCAGGCTTTCTCTTTTGGTAGACTTTCCTTGACAAGCAATGAGACCCAGTCAGAATCCAGAAGCATGTATTTTACCTTATTTGGGTAGAAACTGCTAGTATTTGTCCTTATTTGTAAAAAAGTATTGCTTAGGCAACATCTGGGAAAGTGATGTAAACTCTGAAGTACTCAGCCAATGAAGAACCAGGGGAACTTGTGCTTTAGGGAACAAATATGCTGACTGTAACTGCCTTGGTGGGCCTGCTCACCCAAGGGGCACCCGTTCTTGCCAGAACAAAATTAAAAGAGCTACTTCACTACCCCAATATCTGAGCCTCTGTGTTGTGCTTTGATGATTAAACTGAGAAGGGTCAATTCCACCTTCCACAGTCTGTTGCTTGGCCAGAAGACCTGCAACTGTGGGATACCCTGTTGGAGGGAGAGATGCATCTCACCCAGTACTAGGTGGCTCACTGTCACTGGTCAATTCTGATTCCCATTGCTCTACAGATAAACTAGAGACCATTATCTGAGATTTGGCAAAGGAAGCACTGAAGAGGCAGGCACCACCTGTGGTGACCCAATAACCTCATGCATAAACCAAGGTAGGAAAATTTGATTCTAAGTACTGCCTTAGGGGTCAGGAAAATTCTTGAATGTTGAGTGTGTGTAACTGAGATGGATCTCAAGATATGAAGTGAGTCCTAACGTTTGCAAGAGACCTCCAACAAGGGGTTTTGAGCACATAAGGAGAAGACTGCATAGCTCACCTGATAACTGAGAATGGGTAATAAGCAATCTAGGCCTAGGAAAGGATGTCAAGAGAACCCCTTTGAGATTCCCCCAGATAGTCCATTGGGGCAAATTTTAAAGAATTGGAAAAATGATTCGAAAACTAAAGAAAAGGGAAAGAAGAAAATAATTGAACTTTGCTTTGTTTCTTTGTATGGACTAAGGAACCAAAATGGCAGCCCTCAGTGTTTTGGTCAAAATTTGGCTCCAATGAGGACCAGCTTTGTCAGACTTTAGTAATCTATGTAAACAATAAGCCCTCTGTTTCATCTGATGAAAAGGATTATGCCCTTTATAGGCTTCCAGAAAGCCTTCCTAGGTTTCCCCCTTGAATGGGAAACAAGGAAAACATCTGGGCCTCTAGAGAAGGAGAAAACTTGGGCTCCACTCTCCCATATTCCCTCCTCTTATAATCTCCAAGAAGACCAGGGTTCTGGGAGGCCTTAGTAGGAACAGAACAAGGTCAACTTAAGGTCCAAATGGCATATCTCACAGAGTAAGAAGAACACAAAACTAGCCCTAAAGTATAGGTGAGAGAAGGAAATAGGGGAGGTCTACAAATTCCCCTCATTCAGGTTTCTTTAAAACAACCAAAAGAAATCGTCTATAGAAAACAGTATTCTATGGAAGGGAAATGGAGACTTCAACCGGTAATTGAAGGTCTTATTAGGGATGGGCTTTTGAAACCTTGTATGTCACCATACAATACCCCAATACTTCCAGTAAAGAAACCCAATGGATCCTACTGGTTAGTGCAGAACTTATGGGTAATAAACCAAATAGTTTAAACTCAACATCCTGTGGTTCCAAACCCCTTAGTAATATCCCTTATGAACATGAATGGTTAAATGTGGTAAACCTCACAGATGCTTTAGTGTGGTAGACCTGCCCATTGGTCCCTGAGAGTAGAAACCTCTTTGCTTTTGAATGGGATAATCCTATGAATGAAAGAAAACACCAGTATCACTGAGCTTTGTTACTGAATCTCCTAATTTATTCAGCCAAATTTTAGAAACTGTATTAGAGGGATTTCTGCCTTTGCCTGACACTAGCATTTTGTAATATGTAGATGATCTCCTAATCTCAGGAACACATAAAGCCCAGGTCTCTGAAACAACAAGAAATTTAATTTCTTGCAATAGCAAGAACTAAGATTTTCTAAAAGTAAACTATAATTTGTAGAACAAGAAGTTAAATATCTTGGACATTTAATCAACACAGGCAAATGGAGAATTAACCCTGAAAGAATAACCAGAATAGTTAACTATCCTAAGCCCAAAACAAAAAGGGAACTTAGAAAATTTCTATGTCTAATTTGTTATTGCAGACTATGGATCTATTCATATGCAACCAAAGCTAAGAGTTTATATTCAAAACTATTGGAGGAAACACCAAACTCCCTTCAATGGACTCAAGAGGAATCACAAAGTTTAGAAAATTTAAAGCAAGCCCTAATTATAACCCCTGTCTTTGCTCTGCCCACTTTATAAAAACCTTTCCAAACAAAACAAAACAAAAAAGATAGAAAAACCCTTCCATTTATTTGTAACAACCGATCCAGGACCAACCAACTGGGTACTTACCCAGAGTTGGGATGGAAAAAAGCAACCAGTAGCCATTATATCCAACTATTAGGTGTCCAGGGACTGGCCAGAATATGTTCATGCCATTGCAGCTACTGTCTTGCTAGTTGAAGAAAGTAGGAAATTAACCTTCAGTGGAAACTTTCTGGTTAGTACCCCTCATCAAGTCCAGGCCTTCCTGAATCAAAGGGCTGGCTGTTGGTTAACTGACTTCAAAATATTAAAATACGAGGCAATACTATTAGATAGGGATGACCTAATGTGAATTTAGCAAGTTTCCGGAAAGCTGGGGAAAAAGAAAATCAGAAGACATTGGATCATAACTGCCTAGATATTATTGAATATCAAACTAAAACCAGATTAGGTCTAAGAGAAAAAGCACACTTTGCCAGCATTATGTTGTTCATAAATGGTTCCTCCAGAGTGATTGAAGGCAAAGGCATAATATTTAATTATTTACAGGAATAATTTATCTGTCTATGAAAAAGGAAGGCTCCCTAATTCATGATCTGCCCAAACTTATGAATTATATGCTCCTAATCAAGTTCTGAACATACAGATAAAGAAGGTACAATCTATACAGATTCTAAATATGCTTACAGAGTAGTACATACTTTTGGAAAAATCTGGGTAAAGTCTAATAAATAGTAAAGAAAAGGAATTAGTCCTTAAGGAATGAATTAAACAAATTTTAGAAAAGATATTACTCCCCACTGAAATAACTGTAATACATGCAAATTGCATCAAGAAGGAAGTTCTTTCAAGGCAGCTGGTAATAGGATGGCTAATGAAGTAATCAAAGAAACTGCTTTAAAGAACAAAATTAAGCTTCTGAACCTTACCCTAACTTGCCTGTAGTCACCATCAGACCACATTTTACTGAAAAGTAAAAAGAAGAGATGAGAAAGGTAGGAGCTTCTTCAAACAAGGAAGAGAGGTGGATACTCCCTGGTGGAAGAGAGATGGTTAACAAACCAATTATTTGGGAATTAATGACTATATTGTATAAGGGAAGAAATTGGGGAGCTCAAGCAATGTGTAACACACTCTTAAAAATCTGTGAATGTGTAGGTATTTATACTATTGCTAAACGAATCTGTGAAGGATATATAATTTGTCAGAAAATAAATAAAAAGGTAATAGGTCATTAAAAGGAGGAAGTCCTCCTGGATTAAGACCATTCTAAAGTATACAAATTGATTTCACTAAAATGCCCAAGGTTGGAAAACTTACATACCTATTAGTAATTGTTGAACATCTTGATGCGTGAAGGCATATCCAACAACAACAACGATAATAGTGTCTATAAAATATTTTGGAACAGATAAATCCTTAGATTTGGTCTAATAGAAAACATTGGTTCAGATAACTGAAGCCATTTTGCCCTGAAAGTATTACAAGGCATTACAACAGCACTCCAAATGCAATGACACCTTCATATTCCCTGGCATTCATCATCTTCAGGAGGGATAGAGTGAATGAACCAGACTCTAAAAACCCATATAACTAATGTTAGAAATAAAGTTGCCCTGGGTCAAATGGCCTCCTATAGTTCTCTGAATTAAAACAGCCCCTCAAAGGGATTTGGGTTTGTCACTCTATGAACTTTTATATGGGTTCCCTTCTCTAGGTAGAGCAACAGATTTACTAACTCTGGAAACCGAAGATCAATTTTTTTTTTTTTTTTGAGTTGGAGTCTCACTCTGTCACCCAGACTGGAGTGCAGTGGCCACTCCCCGCCACCGCAGCCTCGACCTGCTGGGCTCCGGCGATCCTTCCACCTCAGTCTTCCAAGTAGCTGGAACTACAGGCGCACGCTACCACGCACGGCTGATTTTTTTTTTTTTATTTATTGTAGAGATGAGGTCTCACTTGCCCAGGCGGGTCTCGAACCCGCGGACTCAGGCATTCCACTCACCTCAGCCTCCCAAGGCGCGGGATTACAGGC
>CAUYQG010001429.1:0-13394 GCA_963574415.1 Tarsius wallacei
GTGTTTGTTTGAGCCTGCAGGTTCGAGACCAGCCCAGGCAACTCGGCGAGACTTTGTCTCTACAATAAATCAAAAATTAGCTGAGCATGGTAGTGCACACCTGTAGTTCTGGCACTTGGAAGGCTGAGGCGGAAGGATCGCTGGAGCCCAGCAGGTCGAGGCTGGGGTGGCCATGAGTGTGCCACTACATTCCAGCCTGGGCAATGGAGTGAGACTCCAACTCAAAAACAAAAACAAAAACAAAAAAACTGGAATTCAGTTTTCGAAGGTGGATCCCTTATAGTACAGGGTTCCTCTACCAGGTAATCCTTCTGCATCAGCATTTCAGCTAGCCTTGTTGTGAGGGGCTGCGTTCAGCTTCAGTTAATTTTGTTGTTGTTGTTGAAGATTCAACTCATTTGCCCATTTCATAATGCATGATTTGTGAGCATACCTGCCTATACCGTGCCTAGTGTTCAGCAGTTGTGTGTGTGTGTGTGTGTATGTGTGTGTGTGTGTGTGTGTGTGTGTCAGAGTCTAACTCTGTCGCCCAGGCTGGAGTGCTGTGGCACACTCATGGCCACTCCAGCCTCGACCTGCTGGGTTCCAGCGATCCTTCTGCCTCAGCCTTCCGAGTAGCCGAAACTACAGGTGTGTGCTACCCCCACCCAGCTCATTTTTTGATTTACTGTAGAGATGAGGTCTCACCAAGTTGCCCAGGCTGGTCTTGAAACCCCATGCTCAGGTAATCCTCTCACCTCGGCCTCCCAAAATGCTGTGATTACAGGCTGAGCTGCTGCTCCGGCCAGTGTTAATTAGCAGTTTTTGATCAAAAATAGCATGACCCCACCCATGTTCTCTACCATCTCTGTTCACCCGATCTTGCCCCGAGTGACTTTTTTTTTGTTTCTCAGGATGAAAAAAGTCCTCAAAAGGAAACATTTTGCTCATGTGGAGGAGATGAAACAAAAACAGCAGAAGCACTAAAAGGCATCAAAATTAACAAGTTCAAAAACTGTTTTGAGCAGTGGAAAAAAGTGTCTCAATAGGTGTATTGCATCAAACAGAGTACTTTGAAGGTGACTGAAGTTTAAACATGTAAGAATAGATACACAATTTTTTATAAATAAATTTTTTGGAAGGTCCTCCTCGTACATAAAGGAAGCAGTATTTCTTCTGATTTAACTAGATCACAGTATTCATAATAGATTTCATACACAAACTTCATCTTGAAACCTACCTTATACAGTATGCTTGACACTAACCAGATGTCCAGTGGAAATGTGTTGTTTATCTTGCTTAGTTTCTAAGAATACAGACTTCCTTGGGTTGGCTGTGCCTCTGAAACACAGGTATGTCTGTGATATTTGTTATATCTTAGTTATTTTGTTTAACACCATAGGTCCAAAATGTTAATGGGTTGGTTTATATTGTTTAATATCTTCTAAGTTATTTATGGCAAGGTCCTGGGAATCAAGTGCTGTTGAGAAGATAACTCATTCAATTTAGTTCTGCAAGAAGTAATTCTTTTCAGAGATTTCATTTTGAGATGAGGTACATCTTTGTAGAGAAAACAATTTATTTTTCCTTTTTTTCAATTCTAAACCTGAAAAACTGGAAGGGAGAGTATATTAGTTTTCTGTGGCTGTGATACAAATTGCCACACATTTAATGGTTTCATTATCTGATCTTGGTGATCAGAAGTGTGAGATAGTTCTCACTGGACTGATATCAAGGTATAGGCACAGCTGTGCTTCTTTGTGGAGGCCCTCAGCAGAATCTGTCCCTGAACTTTTCCAGCTTCTGGAGGCTGCCCATGTTCCTGGGTTTGTGGCCCCTTCCTCCATCTTCAAAGCCAGTGACATCTTCTTTCTCACACTGCCGTCTCTCCGCTTCTCGCTGTTCTACCGTTCTCTTCTATTTGCAGAGTCCTTTGTGATTATGTTGGGCTCATGTGGATAATTCTGAACACTCCCCATTTTTAACCAGTTGACTAGTAACCTTAGTCCCATCTGCAACCTTAATTCTCCTTTGCCATGAAACTTAACATTTATGGGTTCTGGAGATTGGAATATGAACATATTTGGGGGAACTATTATTCTGCTACAGAGGGATAGTGGAGTGTGTCAAAACTGATATTTATCAAGTGCTTAATATGTCTTCAGCATGACTTTAGAGATTTTTGCATATTATAATATTTCGAGTTATACATCAGGAATCCTAGGGATATTAAGTGACTTATCAGTGTCATGTAGTTACTAATAACAGTGAACTGTTATTTGTTGAGTTCTTGCTAAGTGCTAGACATTGCCAGGAGGTTTACAGACCATAGTTTTTTTTTCTAATCCTCAGTACGGCCCTCTAAAATGAATGACATAAATTCTGTCTTACAGGTGAGAAAACTGACTCTCATGAAAGTTGTGACTGGCCCAATGTCACAGGACTGACTCATAACTGAATGCTTTGGATGTCATCAGTCTGATTCCTAAACCAATGCTGTTTCTGTTAAGTTATAGTGGATTAAGATGGAAGAGCATTATCAAGTTGATGTTTCTTGCCTCCTAAGTCACAGGGCAGTCTTATCTGGGTAATATTCAGAGTGCCTAACAGGTTATTTGTCAAAGGTTATTTGACATCACATATCAAAATGATCAGGTAGTTAATCAACTGACTAGACAACTTCTATGTTTTTGGATTTTTTTTTTTTCCGTCTCTTTACCATCCCACGTTTTATGTATTGGTAGACCATACCAGCCTTAGTAAGTATTTATTGTACTCCTCTTTAATTATTGCATTTCCCCTATCCCCCACGCCAAGCAATGTCTTCTAACTTTAATATACCTGCAATCTGTTAATTGGAAATCGATGTCTTTGACTTCAAGGAAAATCTGATCAATGAAATGTTGCAGGTTAAGTGGTTTCCTATCAAATCAACTGTGTATTTCTTCCCTGCTATTTATGTGGCATCATAGTTAGTGTCTATGTAATATAGAATTCTGTGGTGTCTAGGGCCTTTGCATTTGCTTTTCCCTCTGTGCTAGGTGTGTGGTATCATCTGGTGCTCATAACAACCCTTTTTAGGTACTAGCACTATTGACATTGACTAGATGGAGAAACTGACCATCAGAAAGGCTAAATGACTTTTTCAAGGTTACATGGTATATGGTGGAGCCAGAACTTCAGTTTGTGTCTGCTTGCTTTCAAAGCTATAGTTTATGACCTCAAACAATTCTCACTTGGGTAAGCAAGAAATAAAAATAGAATAAAAATAAAAAAGGAAATGGACATTTAAAGATAGAAGTGGAAGAAATGTTGAAAGGCAATAGCTACTTGCCAGATGAATGATACCAGCAGTTGATATAGTAGAAATTGTTGTCAGGGGGTAATTAGTGATGGCTTATGAAGGAGAAAAGATTATATCTAATTTCTATATAATTTTTTCCATGATGTTTCATAATCAGAAGTAAAACATACAATAATGACAGTGGTGGTTACCATTTATTGCATATACAATTCCAGGACCTGTTTTCCAGATCTTTTAGTACATTATTTTATTTAACCTTTGCAACAGTCATAGGTATTAATTTTATATATAATGAAACTGAGCCTGAGAAGTTAGACCTTAATGTTTAATATGTAGCAGGGCAAGATTAAAACCAAGTTCTCTTTTCACTTTAAAATCTGTGGGAGTTTTTTTTTTTTTTTCCGCTACGCTGTAAAAGGTCTATCTTATGTGAAATAATTCCATAAAATATGGGGAAAACATAGAGAAACTAAAAGTGAGTAACATAATTAAATAGGTAAAAAATGCTCTAAGAACACAAGTTTATATATTTAAAAGTAGGGCTAAAATGTGCTTGATTTATATTGACCCCGATGAGCTTAGTGATATGGAACATACTAGGACTTGATTCAGCAGTTTGTTTCCAATTTGATTTAGCAGTTTATTTCAATTAATGTCTATGGTAGGCTGAATTATGACCTTCCGAAATATTCGTGTCCAAATTCTCACAATGTATATGGCAAAAGGGACTTTGCAGACATGATGAAGTTAAGAATCTTTAGATTGAGAGATTATCCTGGATAATCTGGGTGAACCCAATGTTATCACACTGATCTTTATAAGAGGAATGTACAGGAGGAGTCAGATCCAGGTAGAAAGGCAATGTTGATAAGGCTACCGTCTTGAGCAGATGGGAAGAACAAGGAGAAGGATTTTCCTTTGGAGCCTCTAGAACAATGCTGCCTTATCCAATTTAAATTTCTGGCCTCCGGAACTGTAAGATAGTACTTTTATGTTGTTGTGTTAAACCACTAAGTTTGTAATAATTTGTTAAGTGACAACAGGAAACTGATATACCCAATTTTTAATAATGCATACGATAACTAGGTAGAAGATAGTAAGGAAATAGAAGATTTGTACAATACTATAAGCCAACTAGATTTAATATACATCTATAGAACATGTCCCCTGATAAACTCAGAAAATACATTTTTCTCAAGTGCTTGTGGAACTCTCCAGGATAGACCATATGCTAGTCTATAAAACAAGCCTTGATAAATTTTAAATGATTGCCGGGTTCGGTGGCTCAGCCTGTAATCCCAGCACTTTGGGAGGCCAAGGAGAGTAGATTGCCTGAGGCTGTGGGTTCAACACCAGCTCAGGCAACTTGGCGAGACCTTGTCTCTACAATAAAATAAAAAATTAGCCGGGCGTGGTAGCATGCACCTGTAGTTCTGGCTGTTTGGATGACCTAGGCCGAGGGATCACCGGAGCCCAGCAGGAAGACGCTGGGGTGGCCGTGAGTGTGCCACTGCACTACAGCCTGGACGACTCTGACTCAAAAAAAAAAAAAATTTTTTTTAATGATTGAAATTATGCAAGATATTGCTCTTACCACAGAGGAATGGGATTAGAAATCAAAAACAGAAACAAAAATGTGGGACATTTACAGACTTCTAAATAACCAGTGATCCAAAGAAGAAATCATAAGGGAAATTAGAAAATATTCTGACATAAATGAAAATGAAGATGCAGCATATCAAAACTTAAGAGATGTAACAAAGCAGTATTTAGAGGAAAAATTATAGCGGTAAACATGAGGATAAATTTCAAGTCAATTACCTAACCTTCCATTCTAAGACACTGGGGAAAAAGAAGAGCACATAAATCTACAACAAGCAGAATGAAGGAAATAAGTCAATTTAGAGTGGAAGTTAATGAAGTAGAAGATAGAAAAATAGTAGAGAAAAGTCAACAAGCCAAAGCTGGTTCTTTGAAAAGATCAACAAAGTTGACAAAACTCTAGCTTAATTGACTAAAAGATAAGCGAGAAGATTCATGTTCTATAAATGTCTGTTAAGTCTAAAATCAGAAATGAAAAAAGGGACATTACTTCTGACCTCACAGAAACAAAAAAAGAATAGAGGAAATACTGAACAGTTGTATGCCAATAAATTGGATAACTTAGATGAAATGGGACAGATTCCTTAAAAGACATAAATAACTGAAACTTATTCAGGCATACTCTAGATGAAGTAGAAAACCTGAATCTACTGGTATAGAGATTGACTTGGTCAACCAAAAACTACTAGCTAAGAAAAACCCAGATCCAGATGGTTTCACGGGTGAATTCTACCAAACGTTTAAGAAAGAAATTAATACAAATTCTTCACAAACTCTTTTACAAAATAGAAGATGAAGGAATGCTTCTACCTTAGTTAATTTGGGCTGCTGGAACAAAATTCCTTAGCCTGTTTATAAACAATAGAAATAAATGTATTGCTTACAGTTCTAGGGTCTGGAAAGTTCAAGATTAAGTTTCCAGAAAATTCAGTGTCTGGAGAGGCCCTGTTCCTCATAGATGATGCTTCTGTGTGTCCGTGATAGAAGGGTAGAAGGCATACAGGCTCCCATAAATCTATTTTATAAGGGCACTGATTCCTTTCATGAGAGCCTGTCTCTCATGACTTAATCACCTCCCAAGGACCCAAACTCCTAATACTGTCACCTTCAGGGGCAGGTTTCAATATTGGAGTTTTGGGCAATACAAGCATTTAGACCATGACAGCTTCTCTACTCATTGTTTGAGACCAGTATTTTCCTGATTCCAAAATATGAAAAAGACATCATCAACAAACTACAAACCAGTATTATACTATGAGCAATAAATTTATGTTATTTATAAGTTACCCAGTCTAAGAAATTTTGTTATAGCAGTCTAGAAGACTAAGACAAATATTTTTTCCTCTTCAATTTATTGGAATTGTTTGTGAAGAATTAATACTAATTTTTCCTTAAATGTTTGGTAGCATTCACCAGTGGAGCAACTTAGATGCAGTCATCATTAAAAAAAATACGAACAAACCAGATCTAGCAGCATATAAGAAGGATTATACACCATGACCAGATGAGATTTATTCCAGTAATGCAAGATTGGTTTAGTATTCATAAGCTAATTAATATATCTTATCAAAAGAATAAAGGACAGAAATCTTATAATCAGTAGATTTTAAAAAATTGACAAATTCTAACCTCTTTTATGATAAAAACACTCAACAAACTAGGGATAGAACTCCCAAATCTAATAGCGTGCAGTCTATGAAAATATACAGGTAACATCATACTTAATTGTGAAAGACTTTTCCTCTAAGATGAGGAACAAGGAAAATATGTCTTTTTTACCACTACCATTCAACATTGTCTTGGACATTCTACTGAGGGCAGTTGGACAAGAAAATAAAATAAAAGGCATCTAGATTGGAAAGGAAGTGGTGCAATAACATCTATTTGTATATGATATTATCTTGTATGTAGGAAATCATAAGGAATCTCGTAAAGGCCTACTAAAACCAGTAAACAAGTTTAGGATATTTCTTCCTTCCTCTCCTTTTGTATTTAAATTCAGAATGGAATGTTTCTTCTGGTAATATATGTAGTATGAGCCGGGCTCGGTGGCTCAGCCTGTCTGTAATCCCACGCCTTGGGAGGCTGAGGTGAGTGGATTGCCTGAGCCCACGGGTTCGAGACCCGCCTGGGCAACTTGGCAAGACCTCATCTCTACAATAATAAAAAAATTAGCCGGGTGTGGTAGCACACGCCTGTAGTTACAGCTACTTGGAAGACTGAGGCGGAAGGATCGCTGGAGCCCAGCAGGTTGAGGCTGCAGTGGCCGGGAGCAGCCACTGCACTCAGTCTGGGCGACAGAGTGAGACTCCAACTCAAAAAAAAAAAAATTTATATATATATGTAGTGTGTAATTTACTGAATTATAAATTTCATGAGACCAGGTTCATATCTGTTTTGTAGTAACCTGTATAACTAACTAGTACTTGCACACATGCCTAATACATGGAAGATCCTCTTTACACACTTGAATGAATGCTTATTATAGAAAAAAAATAAGGAAATATAGGGAAAAAAATTGCATTTTTTATAAGGAAAGATAATCACTGGTAATATTTTAGACAATTTCCTTCAGTTTCACTATGTAAAATTTTACATTGTGGTATATTTGATTAATATTCTGTCATAGTCATTTTCCTAAGGCATCAGAAGGCTGTGAGTACTGTTTTTCATGTGTGTGTCCTTCTCCGTGTTTGGTATGTCATCATATAGTTAGCCAATTCCTCATTAATGAACACTTCCAGGTTTTGGAATTACTAATGATATCCTGATTTGTCTGTTGTGTCTTTATACTCTCTGTCCCTCTCTGCTCTTAACCTAGGTTACTTCAACAGCCTGAATTGTCTTCTTTACCACTAGTGTCATTGTTCTTCTCTCCCTTTCATGATTTGCATTTTATAAGATAGCAGTGCAACATACAAATCCAGTTACATCATTCCTTTGTTTAAAATTTTCACTGGTTATCATATCCCCAAGGTAAATTTCTCAGGATAGTATTCCCTGTCCTATGTACCTGTCTCGTCTTATTTCTGCCTCCCCTCTCTGATCCTGATATTACAGTCATGCTGGATTTCTTGTCTGGTTCATGAAAGCCACATTTTTTGTATGCATGTGAGGCCTCTGTATATGTGTTGTTGTTGTTGTTGTTTTAACACAAGTGCCGTTTTAAAAACCTTATGTGCTTAACTCTTATTCTTAATGGGTCAGCTCAACTGTCACCACCTGTAGGAAATTAGTTTGCTACCCACTTCAAATTATGGAGTGAATATCCGCTTCTCTCCTCTTCTGTCTTCTTAAGGAACACTCTGCATATCTCTGTCACAGCCTCTATTACATTGGATTTTAACCTTATTTCTGTCTCCTCTGTAGAGGGTAAGCTTTTTGAAGGCAGGGACTGTGTATCCAAGGTGCTTGGAACAATTTAGATCTTCTTTTTTTTTTTTTTTTTTTTTTGAGTTGGGGTCTCACACTGTCGCCCAGACTGGGGTGCAGTGGCCGCTCCCGGCCACCACAGCCTCGACCTGCTGGGCTCCACGGCGATCCTTCCGCCTCAGCCTTCCAAGGAGCTGGAACTACAGGTGCGCACTACCACGCCTGGCTGATTTTTTTGATTTATTGTAGAGATGAGGTCTCGCTTGCCCAGGCGGGTCTCGAACCCGCGGGCTCAGGCAATCTACTCACCTCAGCCTCCCAAAGGCGTGGGATTACAGGCTGAGCCACCGAGCCCGGCTGCAGTCAGCACTCTTAACTACTATTCAATTCCAACTAGACTTCTGGCAATAAATACTTTAAAAGTTTTAAATTGAGCTACAATCTTTTAGCCCTTCTCCACTTACTAACATTATAAACTTACATATTTTTGGTAGTGAATATTGTCTACAAAAGATAAGAGTGTTGTTGATATGAAATAAACCATATTAGAGAAAGCACCAAAGGGCTGGGGAGGCAGGGTCACCAAATCCATTTAACCCATCAGCTCTCTTATCAGTGCTCTTCGTAGAGCTCAAGGTTTTGGCCAAGTAGCAGAAACTTTTCACTTGAAACAAAAATGAAGTCTTTCTGTATTAAAGAATCTTCCCTTAAGAAAAAATAAAACTCCCAGAATTCCTTTGTTTCCTTCTATTAATATAAAGATCTCTTCAACTTTAGTTCAGCTGAATTTGGCCACAAGCATGTCCAGTGTTTTCCCTCAGTAATTGCTCTAATTAGCCTCCAAGAAAGGCAAATGATATTAGAGTCCATGAGGAATGAGAAACAGAATTCAGACAAATGGCTGAAGTCAATGCAATTTAAAAAGAACAAATACCAAATTATTTATCTTCCCATCTTCTTTTTGATGATAGCTGTATTCATTGGCACACACATATATCAACTCTTCTAATAATTCAGCAAACACAGGCACAATTTTGATGTGATTCTTGCTTCTCAAATAGCTTCCCAATCTCTTAGCAATAAAAAATGGGAAACTACCTTTTGTAAAGTGTTCGTTAGCAGGCCTTAGCCATGCTTTTATATGCTACATATTTAAATTAAAATATTTAAATTAGTCTTCATCCAATCTGCAATGTCATCCCTGTTTTGTTTGTTTTGATTTTGTTTTTACTGTGAATACACTGAAACCCAGTTAAAATAATTTGATGTGATGAGACCTAACTTGAATTAAGCCTCAGCTCCTGTGAGCCAAGCCTGGTAGTTTTTCCCACTATATTGCTCTGAAGTGTTTCTCCCCTACCCAGATGCACTCCCATACACTATATACATGTCTTTTACATGTTTTCTGTTACTACACTGATAATTTGAAATAAATGTGAGAACTCTACCTAGATATTTCCACTCTTTAGTTTTCATCTACTGGGATCTATATTTCACTGTTATAGAACATTTAGAAGATTTAGTCAAACTGTAGGGAATTCAGTTCAGCTCAAATCTTATTTATATTTCATAGTCACATGCAAATACTTATCATTATTTGCTTTTTAATACTACACTATAAGTTGTTAAATTTAAGTCCAGCGGCTAGTGCCTAATGAGACAGGAACAATGTAGCTATTTAGATAGAATTTTGCAAATTCATCATGGATTTAAAGAGGAGCAGAGACTTTGGTTTTGTTTATTTTTTTATTTTTTTAACTATAATCTTATCCATGGAGCAACGCTTGAGATAATGATTCCCACAAAGAATGTAAGTTATGTGGAGAAAAAGTACTTGAATAAAACTTAAAATGAGAGCTGAACTTCCAGCTTGTAAAATTTGCTTTGGAAAAATCAGATTAAAAGCATAGGAAGAACACGTTTAACAGAGATTTTAGCCTAGAGGAATAATGTAGAACTAGTGTGAAGAAATCTGTGTGATTTGCTACATGCAAGCTTTCTGGTCATTTATTTTCTAAGGCAGGTCTCATTTATTTCATAATTACAAATGCTGGGGCAATGACTAGTAATTTACCATCAGCATAACTCATTAATCCTTCACAACAATCCTATACAGTTAGTTGTTAGTCTGAGCACAGTGGCTCACGCCTGTAATCCCAGCACTTTGGGAAGCTGTGGCGGCAGGAATGGTTGAGGCCAGGCGTTTAAGACCAGCCTAGGTAACATAATGAGACCCCTGTGCGTGCACGTGTGTGTACACACACACACACACACACACACACACACACACACACACAAATTAGCCAGGCATGGTGGCATGCACCCACAGTCCTAGCTACTCTAGAGAGTAAGGTGGGAAGATCGCTTTAGCTCAGGATTTTGAGGTTACAATGAGCTATAATCACACCACAACACCTCAGCCTGGGCTACAGAGAAAGACCCTGTCACTAAAAAAAAAAAAAAGTTATTAATGAAATTAAAATCCCGAGAATCAGAAATAACCTGTTTGTGACAAATATACTTTTCAATTCATGAATTTTCAAGATGAGGAAACCAGGACTTAGCAATGCTAACATGTCCAAGTGTGTGCAGTTAAAAGGAATCTGATTCATTATCATTTTTTTCCAGTGCCTCCATAAATTAAAAAAGACCTTCCCAGCCCTGCACACTTTCTTATAGAACTCAGTTCTGTAACCACATATCAATACATTTCAACAACAAATGGTATGTGGCTTAGACCTTTTCCAAAGATGAGAATTTAGTTAAAAAAAAATTATGGCCTCAGGATAGAATTTAATTTTTAATTATAGGCTAGAATCCTTACATAAAGGAGTACTTTTGGATATTTGTTATGAACAGGAGAATTTCTTTTTTTTTAAGTGGGAGTCCCATCACCCAGGCTGGAGTGCAGTGGCTCACTCATGGCCACTGTAGCCTACACCTGCTTGGCTTAGGCAATCCTTCTGCCTCTGTCTTCCAAGTAACTGGAACTACAGGCACATGCCACGACGCCCGACTAATTTTTGATTTATTGTAGAGACAAGGTCTCACCAAGTTGCCCAGGCTGGTCTCGAACCCCTGGACTCAGGCTATGCCCTCGCCTTGGCCTCCCAAAGTGCTGGGATTACAGGCTTGAGTCACCATGCCCGGCCTCAACAGGAGATTTTAAATCTCAGTAATAGATGTTGATTAATTTTCTTATTGTCATAATGACATTACAAATGATTATATTTGCAAATTATTTGGTCTTTTTTTTCTAGTTGGAAGAAAATATTTTACATAGCATTTTCATTATCAAGTATTTTCTTTATAGAGTAGCAGGACATTGAAGTGATCTTCCAGTTTCTCATACAGAGTTAACAACAGCAAGTCATTTTTATTACCCAAGGCATGCGTACTGTACTGGATGTGACAGAGAACTATCCCTAATCTGAATTGTACCATCTTTAAAATAAAAATAAAGAGACCAGGCTTGATGGCTCAGCCTTTAATCCCAGCACTTTGGGAGGCCAAGGTAAGTGTATTGCCTGAGCCCACAGGTTTAAAACCAGCCCAGGCAACTTGGTGAGACCTCGGCTGTACAATAAATAAAAAATTAGCCGGATGTGGTAGCGCACGCCTGTAGTTCCAGCTACTTGGAAGGCTGAGGCGGAAGGCTCACCGGAGCCTAGCAAGTTGACGCTGGAGTGGCTATGAGTGTGCCATTGCACTCTAGCCTGGATGATGGAGTGAGACTCCAGCTCAGAAACAAAAATAAAAAAATAACATATGCTGCTTAACAACTTTAACAACAGAATATTATATATACCAAGATGATTAGTAGCTCATATTTAACAATGCTAAGGAAGAGCACAGAAGATAAAATCTTTGGGAATTTAGAGTAGGAGAAGATAGTGGTAGGCTGAGGCAGTAGACAAGAGCTTAGGAAAGGCAGTGAGTGGGACAATTAGAAAGACAATTCTACAAAGGCATTTCAGAAAGGGAAGATGAAGGCATAGGCAGAATTTGAGTTTGAGTCTGAATGTGCATGAAACAGAGTGTTCCGCTATGCCAGAGTGGAGGGTTTGCATAGAAGTGGAGTAGGAGAGAAGGGTATCTGATGATTCAACATTTACAGCTCTTACACTTTGAACATGAATTTTTTTATCAAATGTCTCCGGCTCTCTCTCTACTTTAAAGGGTGGGGACTTTATCTTATCAACCCTGATACCTTCAGTACCTAATACAATACTTTCAGTTCCTGGTACAGAAAAGGCATTCTGCAAGTATTGGTTGAATGAATGAATGAACGAATGAATAAGTCATAGATAGATTAAGTGAATTACTCAGGGTTAAATAACTAGTAGGGGATAGAGTTATGACTGTAACAAATCCTTCACTTTTACTCTATTCAGAGGTAAATTGTGAAATGTTACAGAATATTTCTTCATTTTCTTAGGCTTTTTGGAAAAGGTCTTGAGTGAACCTTAAGAAGCTTGTCTTAGGCTGGGTGCGGTGGCTCACGCCTATAATCCCAGCACTTTGGGAGGCCGAGGCGATAGGATTGCCTGAGTTCAGGAGTTCGAGACCAGCCTGGGCAACTTGGCGAGACCACACCTCTACAATAAATCAAAAAATTAGCTGGGCGTGGTGGCGCACACCTGCAGTTCCAGCTACTTGGAAGGCTGAGGGAGAAGGATCACCTGAGCCCAGCAGGTCGATGCTGTGGTGGCTGTGAGTGTGCCCCTGAACTCCAACCTGGGCAACAGAGTGAGATTCCAATTCCAAAAAAACCCCCAAAACAAACAAACAAAAAAAGAAGCTTGTCTTAGTGTTTGTTTTTTTTGTTTTTTTTTTTTGTTTTTTGTTTTTTTGAGTTGGAGTCTCACTCTGTCACCCAGACTGGAGTGCAGTGGCTGCTTCCAGCCACCGCAGCCTCGACCTGCTGGGCTCCGGCGATCCTTCCGCCTCAGCCTTCCAGGTAGCTGGAATTACAGGCGCGCGCTACCACGCCCGACTAATTTTTTGATTTATTGTAGAGATGAGGTCTCGCTTGCCCAGGCGGGTCTCGAACCCGCGGGCTCAGGCAGTCCACTCACCTCAGCCTCCCAAAGGCGCGGGATTACAGGCTGAGCCGCCAAGCCCGGCAGAACATATT
>CAUYQG010001432.1:0-10022 GCA_963574415.1 Tarsius wallacei
CCACACCCTCTCCAGCAATTGTTATTTTTTGAGTTATTGATAATTGCCATTCTGACTGGAGTTAGGTGGTATCTCAGTGTGGTTTTGATTTGCATCTCCCTGATTGTAATTCACTAATTCTTTCTTTTACTTTGTCTAGTCTGTGGCAAAGCCCATTTAGTTAATTTTCCATTTTGGATATTGTATTTTTTTTTTTAGTTCAAGAATTTCTGCTTGATTCTTATTTTAGAGTTTACATTACTCTTTTGAAAATTTTCCATATTTTAATGCATATTTTTAATATTTCAAATTGTTTCCACATACTTTATAATAATTTTAAAGTCCATGTCCACGAATCCTCTGTGTCATCTCTTAGTCTGTATCTGGTCACTTGTTTTTCTCTTGATTTTCTTTCACAGTTTCCTACTTTTTTAACATTTTTTTTTTCTTGTACACCAGAATTTGGATATAAGAACTAGAGAATGAAGTTGGTAATATTTTATCCCAGAAATGGCTCAAACTTTTCTCTTTCAAGCAGCTAACATAAGGGGCTAGTCTCTACAGTCTGATCAGAAGTTGAGTGAGTTAAGCCTGGTTTACAATTTTAGTTAGTATTGGTTCACATCTCATCTTAATATCTTGAAGGTGAGACCAGGTCTCTCCTCCCAACAGATATTTGTGATTTAAGAACTGCAAGGCTGCAAGATCTACTTCTGCTCTCCAACAAGGCCCCCACCTTCCTGTACCGTTCTTTACTTGAAGAATGTCCAACGATGGGTGGGAGATTTGGTGTGGCAAAGGACGAGCTCTCACTTTTGGTACCAACAGATTCCAAACCCCATCCTGCCCATGTACAGTGCTTAAAGTTTTGGCAGGTTTCTCTTTGTCCCATCAAAGTTCTCCTTTACATTCTTGATTTAATTTTCAGTCACACTATTTTACTTTTTGTTTTTGTTTTTAATGGCTTTTATCACTGTGATATTGTATCTCCCATTTTTGTCTGAATTCTTCTTGACCTTTTAGCTTTTTCCTCTCTTGCTGCTACATAAACTTTTCTTCTTTTGTTTTTGATTTTAAGAGATCTCTTATGTCCATGATTCCTTTGTGGTGATGGAGAATTCATCTTCCATTTTCTTGGTCGATTCTTCTTGCCACTGCTATTTTAAAAATTGTTTCTGAGGCCAGTGTCAGTGGCTCAGTCTGTAATCCCAGCACTTTGGGAGACCGAGGTGAGTGGATTGCCAGAGCCTGTGGGTTTGAGACCAACCCGGGTAACTTGATGAGACCTCATCTCTACGATAAATAAAAAATTAGCTGGGTGTGGTAGTGCGTGCCTATAGTTCTGGCTACTTGGAAGGCTGAGGCAGAAGGATCACTGGAGCCCAGCAGGTCGACGCTGGAGTGACCGTGAGTGTGCCAAGGCACTCCAGGCTGGGTGACAGAGTGAGTCTCCAACTAAAAAAAAAATTGTTCCTTTTCATCATGTTCTGTTTCTCCCTTCCCTACTTTTTGGGGGAGGGCACAGATTTTATGCTTTTTATTATCTTATTAATAATACATTTTGAATCTGCCCGGTCCACTTACTGAGGGGCTAAGCCCGTCTGCTGCTTTGATTTGTTTTGTTGTTTCAAACTGTCTCATTCAAATATCTGTTTTGTTTTTCTTTATTTTACCTTTGGCACTGTGGGCACATAGCCCTTCCTATTTTGTGCTTGCAGTGGCACACAGCAAAGCTTCTCCATTCTCAGCCTTTCTGTGCGTCCCCGGCCATGTCTATCCCTCCTGTGTCACCTCACTGACTTTTAGTCCAGCGGCCTCTCTGACTAGGTTACAGGGAATGAGAACGGCATGTCCGTGAAGTTTCACCTTCGACCCTGCCTTTCCAGCCATTCTGAGGGGTCAAGTTGGGTCACACGTGGCCTCTCCCACAGCCTGATTATATACCCACGTGTTTTGTCCTGATTAGAGACTATTTATTTATTTTTGATAAGCCTTTCCTATCTGTGACATTTATTTTCAAGGAAATTGGTTTCCTGCTTGATGTCCTAGGAGGTATTTGTTGAGATGCAGCCTCACCAAAAATAATGATAATGATGACAATAGCTGCTACTCACGGCCAGGTGCATTGCTACCTCATCTCTAATCCTCCCAGCAGTCCTGCATGGTAAATATTATCTCTATTTTGCAGATACATTTTATTTATACCCCCACCATGTTCCAGGATGGCTTGTAGAAGGTTTTATAAGGATTTGCAAAATATAGCATAGTTACAAAAGGTAAAGGCAGGGAAAATATCCTTTCAAAAGCAGCACGGAAATAGAGTCTCAGAGAGTTTCAGAGCCTTGCCTGTGCTCACAGAACTGTTAGGGAGTAGAATTGCAAATTGAACTCTGGTATTCCGGCTGCTACAGCCCTTGTCCTACGCCAAACTGACCGAGGCTGAGAGATGAGACAGGACAGGCAACCATTGGAGAACAAAGTTTGTGGGGGACAGGCAGCTTGAAGGTGGGCTTTAAGCCATGAAAGCCAGGCTGGGCTCCGGCATCACTCCAGGAATACGGACCACAGCCAGGGTTGGGAGGGCTGCTTCTGAAAATTGTCAAGTGCTGGGCTGGGACTCAGGATGCCTGGGTACTTGCCTCAGTACCATGACTCACGGAGATGGATAACCACTGAGGTCTTTTATATCGCCACTCTATGCTACGGACAAAGCAAAACCTAATAAATGGATGGGAGGGTCCAGATGTGAACAAGCCAAGCATTATTTCTGCCCTCAAAGAGCTCAGAGTCTAGGGGGCAAGGCAGCTACTAAAGAAATAGTGCAGTTGACTGTGGATTCAATCAACTGTGGATCAAAAATATTCAGGAAAGAAGTGTCTGGGCTGAACACGTACAGATTTCTTTCTCCTGCCATTATTCTCTAAACACTACAGGATGACACTGTTTGCATAACATTTACATTGTATTGGGTATTATAAGTAATCTAGACACGATTTAAAGTCTACCGGAGGACGTACGTAGGTTATATGCAAACACTGCACTATTTTACGGAAGGGACTTTAGCATTCAAGGATTTCGGTATCCTCGGTGGCAGGGGTGTCTTGGAACCAATTCCCCGTGGGTCTGGAGGGACAACTGTATACACATGATAAACAAATGACAAGTGCTATGAGGGAAAAGACAGATTCTGGAAGGAGACTGCCATAGGGCTAATTTGGGGTGAGGAGGAAGTTCAGGGAAGGGCTCTCTGAAGAATACAATATGACTGGAGACTTTAGTGGGCACCTACCGTTTTTGCTCCCCTATTATCTCCTTCTTTGATAACAAAGCCCCGTTTATTTAGGGAACATCCATTCCATGTGTATTGGACGAGGTTTGCCCGCTTGCCTCAGATGTGAGCATGTGACCCAGACCCAGTCAGTCCATAATTCTCTAATCTTCGGGACACAGCAACGCTTCAGGGGCAGGCACAGGGTTGGAGGGAAACCAGAATCTGCCAGGTAGGATGCTGTCTTTCCAAGTGATTTCGCCTGTAAACACAGGAGTCCAGGGCTTCTGACAACACCCCTGGACCCACATGGAGACACTGAGCACCGATGGTATACTTCAGACACCAAATCCAGCCTTTCCTGAACCTGACTTTTTAGTTACATGAACTACTGAGTTTCCTGCTTTGAGGGCATGAGCTACTTTGAGTTGGATTTCTGTGACTTGTGTCTGTACAGACCCGAAAAATAGTAGAAATTAGACACAGATATTGGGAGAAAGAGTGCTGCAGACAGAGTGAACAGTATATGTGAGGGGCAGAGGAGAGAGAAGCTGGACGTCACCAAGCTGGGGTGAGTGGGTAAGGTGGGCAGTCACTGGGTCACTGGGTTTGTTCACTGCACAATGCTGCCTGGGGGAGGGGTGAGGGGAGTTGAGGGCTACACTGGGCTGAACCATGTTCCCCACAGTTCTGGTCCCTCTGGAACCTCAGAGTGTGACCTTATTTGGAAACAGGGTCTTTGCCCAGGCATAGTTAGTTAAGATGAAGTCATAGTATATTAGGGCAGGCCCTCGATCCAATGGCTGTTGTCACTACAAGAAGGCCATAGGAAGAGAGGGAGAGAGACACAGGGAGAAGGCCATTTGACCACAGAGGTGGAGTTGAGTAATCTGTAATCCAGCAGACACCAAGGATTGCCAGTGGCCACCAGAAGCCAGGAAAAGGCAAGAGGTAATTTCCCCTGGAGGCTTCTGAGGTGACTTGGCCTTGTCAATACTTTGTTTGGGGACTTATGGCCTTCAGAACTATGGGTGAATATCTGTTGTTGCAAGTCACTCCATTGGTGGCACTTTGTGACAGCAGCCGTAGGAGATGAATATGAGGGGCAGATCTCCCAGCCTCCTTGTCCTTTGATGGGACAACTCTGAGGCATATCCCTCATCATTCCTTGGATGCTTTTCAGCAGAACTGAGCTCTAGATGCCCATGGGGCACACTGTCAGTAACGTTCCCTGTGCCGGCTCGTCTCCCTTCTCCCTCACTTTTGCTTCCTGGGATCACCTTCCAAATACACGTCTTGTGCCTGGACACTTGTCTTAGGGTCTGCTTTTGGGGAATCTACACGAAGACAGATGCCATGTGATCTAGCAGTGGCCTGGTGGAGGGGGCTTAGGATGAGGTTGGTAGGAGCCACAGCATGATGTTCCCTTCAAGGCAGTCCAGCTAGCTTAGACATGAGGGGAGGGGGGGCATGGAGAATTACCGAGCCAAAGGTTAAGGCCTGTAACTGACATGAAATGGACACAAGAAAACTAGGTAAAAGCTGGTACTCCCTGTCCTCAGTGCATCTCCCTCTTGGAGACCATGGCATTCTCCTCTCGCGAGTATGTACTTTCAGTTCACATTAAAGCTCTTTCCTTTATCCTCTGTGACTCATCCTTGAATTCTTTCCTGTGATGGAGTCAAAAGCCTGCCCTGGGTACCTTCGATTGCACGTCTTGGAAGAATTCCAGCTCCCCAAGGAGTCAGTTGCAGCAGCGTGCGAGATCTGACTGAGGAGTGCTGTCTCTCTCGCTGAGGTAATCCTCCCAAGTCCACCTGTAGACAGGTTATTAAGTGTGCATTTAATCCTCACAGTCATGGGAAACTACAGGGGGGAGGTGAGCAGGGAGTGAGTCTGGTATTCGTTTTTCAAGGATGCTGTCGGCAGCAATTTGGAGAATGGCTTGCAGGGCAGCCAGACAGTTACGGAGAGACCAGCTGCAGTGGTCCTCGTTTTCCTAACTCATGGTCTGAGGCCAAGGACTCCTTTGGGGATGGAGAAAGCGGCCTCAGCAAGAGGCAATTTCTCCCCTGAATCTTAGGGACCTCTTGTTATGCTGTAGGCTCCCTTAGTTAACACTCAATTGCTGAGTAATTCTCATTACTTCTCCTCGCTGGCAGACAATGAACAGCTGTCAAGCTTGTCTTACAAAACAAGACAATTTTTCCTCCATTAATGTAGCTCAGGATTGAGGAGCGCCTTAGAGCTCGTGCCGCGGTAACAGAGCATTCCGGCAGTGTCTCCGCCAGCCCCATTTTCAGGTGAGCTATAACTTCCCTGCTGTCATAGGAGGCAGAGGTGGGGATGGGAACAAGGCAGAGGTGGCCTTTGGGTCTGCCTCCTGCTCGGCTTCCCGGTGGCCTCTCAGAAAGAAACCTTCTCACGGTAGCACCTTTGGAATTTGTCTATAATTGGCATCTGCAATTTGATGGGATTTGTGGGATGTGCTTTCACCTGAGATTGTAAGTTAATTGCAGTCAGGTGGAAAATGGTCCAGAGTCTAAATGTTGAAAGAGGAAGGAAAGATTATCCAGAATGTCAGGTACATCATAGACACTCAGTAAATCCACCCATCTGTCTTCTGCTCCCTCCCTCCCTCCCTCCCTTCTCTCCCTCTCTTCCTTCCTTCCTTCTTTCTTCTTTTCTTCCTTTCTCTCCGTCTTCTTTCCTTTCTGACCTGCCTCCCCAACCTTATTTCTGATGCCCGAGTCACCTCTTCATTATACCCGGTCAGTGGCGTCCAGTCTCAGTTTGAATTCTGCCTGTGACAGGGAAGTCGCTCCTTCTCATTGCATTCCAGTTCCACTCTTGGAATGAGCCAATCCACTTCTTAAATGCTGCGATGAACTTGACCTCCCTGTAGCCCCCACCTATGGTCTCTAATTGTGCCCCCCGAAGTAAGTCTTACAAAGTAAGTCTTGTCTCTCTTCTACATGAGTGCTCCCCAGACATTTGAAAGGAATGCTCATATCTCTTACAGTCTTCTTGGTTTTTTTTTTTTGGAGCTGAAAGAAAACAGACAGTTTCTCAACCTTTCTGTCTGCCCTCCTACCAACAAGCTCTAATAGTCTTTATTGCTTTTGAAATGGTGGCCTTGACTCCAGGCATGTGATCTCAGCAGTGGGAACCAGACTTGGAACATGACCTCCTTTTTCCTGAACAATGCACCTCTCTTGGTGCAACCTAGGATAACATTCGTCTTTCAACCTTTTTTTTATTTTTAGTGTTTTTGGTGGTGCCACTTTATACTGCTGGCCCATGTCTAGCTTAACGTTGACAAAACCCCTTAAATCAGGGGCTGGAAAGCCAAATACTGTTATAGGCAAGACGGATAAGGCAAATAAGTAAAGCTTTCCGGGTGGCATGTGTTGTGACATGGAGAGCTCATGCCCCTTTGTGGTGGGCAGCAGTTCTCAGCTCCAGCAGATCGTTGCTAGGCAGAGTGTAGGCTCAGTGTTAAAAATTAGAAGCTTCCACATAAAAATCCAGACTTACAACTCCCTTAAAGAAAAATCTCCAAAGATCTGGCAACCCTGCACTCACATTCTAGCATGGCTGAGTGTGGCTGCCAGAGACCCTTGGGCAATCTTGCAGGAGCAGCCAAGCAGTCACAGGGCCACCCTGCATGTGACAATGCTGATCTAATCTCTGAGCAAATGGGGTGGGTCAGAAGGTCTCCGGGAGAGGCTGATGCAGCCAGGCTCAGATGCTGTGCTCCCTGACATAATTTACATAACTTACAGCAAGAGGAGAGGCTCAGTCTGGGATGCTCTGGAGTCTTGGCATCTTGCACTTTATCATGAGGAACTGTGTAAGTTGGGTACTTTGTAGGAATAACTGTATTCTGGTAGAGAATAGAACGGGGGGCATAGTAAACAAATACACGAAATGTATACGGTAGAGTCAGGGAGAGGGAAGGGCCAAACAGGACACGGAAAGGGAAAGGAGAAGCAGCACGGGTGGGAGGGATGGTGGGACACTATTTAGATACAGGGGTGAGGGAAGGTGACTTTGGTCTAGAGGCCCGATTGGAGGGAATGGAAAAGAATATTTAGGCAGCAGGTGCAAAGGCCCTGAGGTCAGTGTGCTCTGGGTACATTTGTGGGTCCATGGGAGAGCTGGACCACGGAGTGTGGTGAGGGACAGGGCCGTGCTGGGACATGAGGTGGGAGGAGAGGGCAGAGACCACGTCAGGCAGGATCTAGTGGGTCAAGGTGACGGATCGGGATGTCAAGGGTGATGCGGAGTCCTAGGCAGGGTTGAGCAGTAGAACATAATCTACCACTCTGTCTTCTATGTATAGGGTAATGCAGAGACACACATGGCGAGGGAAAGATGGGTGAAGAGGCTTTTGTGATGTGTCCAGGTGAGAGGTGGTGTGGCCCGGCCCGGGCGTGGAGGTGGGATGGGACCCGTGGTTGGATTCTGGATATCGACTTGCTGATATGTGGGATCTGGGGTATGAGAGAGAGAGGCGCGCCGAGGGTGACTGCAAAACTCTTGGCCTGAGTGCTAGAAGGGGGAGAAATAACAGATGAGGCTGTGGGAAGAGCTGGCCTGGACAGGGTGAGGGATGCACCAGAAAATTGAGAGACAAGAAAGCATGGCTGTGGGACTTCCTTGATGGCAGCTGGGCACAACAGAGGGCGACACAGTGACTCAGATGTGTCCCTGGATCTTAATTTCAGGCTGTGTTGGTTTCCTGTTGCCGTAACAAGGTACCATCACCTCAGCGCTTGAAACAACACAGATGTGTTATCTTTGAGTTCTGGAGGTCAGGAATCAGAAGTGGGTCTTGCTGGGCTCCAATCAAGGTATCAGCAGGGCTGTGCTCCTTCTGGAAGCTCCGGGGAGCCTCGGTTTCCCTGCTTCTTCCAGCTTCCGCAGGCCGGCCACATTCCAGGGCTCCCCAGTGTCTCCGAGACCAGCAACGCCGGCGGCGTCCTTCTCAGCCTGACACTGACCCTCCCGCTTCCCCTTTCCGCCACATGATGACATCGGGCCCACCTGGATAATCCAGGGTTGCCTCTCCAGCTGAGGATCCTTAATCACACCTGCAGAGTCCCTTTGCCATGTAAGGTAACGCACTCACAGGTTCTGGGCATCAGGAAGCCGGCACCTTTGGGGACCGTTATTCGGCCCGCCGCACAGATCAGCCGCTTTCTTAATGCCCTTCCTAAGACGAGGTGGGAGTGGATGGGGGGTTCCTAGCTGTCTCAGATCTCCAAAAACACATTAGGGCGGAAGATTTCACTCCAGAAGGCTGACAACCAGTGCCATAAAAATCTGTTTCTTACATAATGCTGTCTTGAGTAGAAAATGAAAGGGACGTTATTGAGAAAACCCTTTTGACTAATGCCTATCCCTTGGAGTGACATGTTATGAGGCCTTTCATTCAGTGCCTCATAAAATTACCTAGTAATTAATCTGAGATCTGCCCAGGAGAAGGCTGTAAGTTCTCCTCAATTCAGCAGCCCCTTCTTTGGGTTGGGACTTGCCTTTCCGGTTTGCCCAACTTGCCACTCCTCCATATTGTCTCCGTCCTTGTCCTCTTTATGCATTTATATCCCCCAGTTGGCTCTCAAAAACATCTGTGTTTATGACTTTTCACTTAAAACCCTTCCTCGCCGGGCTCGGGGCTCAGCCTGTCATCCCGCGCTTTGGGAGGCCGAGGTGAGTGGATTGCCCGAGCCCGCGGGTTCAAGACCCACCTGGGCAACTTGGCGAGACCTCATCTCTACAATAAATCAAAAAATTAGCCGGGCGTGGTAGCGCGCGCCTGTGGTTCCAGCTACTAAGAGGCTGGGAACAGACCCTTAGGCTGAGACGGAAGGATCGCCGGAGCCCAGCAGGTCGAGGCTGCAGTGGCCGGGAGCGGCCACTGCACTCCAGTCTGGGCGACAGAGTGAGAGTCCAACTCAAACAAACAAACAAAAAACCATTCCTCAGGGAAGTTGCTGTAGTTGTGCCTAACCTTGACAGGTGATGTATTAGCTATGTGACCTCAGCAAATCAGGAGTCATCTCTGAGTCTTTGTTTTCAAGTTGGTGGAAGGTGGAGAATAAAGGGGGAGGAAGGCAGGTTTTATGAGGAGTATGCGTGTTTCTTCTGAAGTCAGATGAGCGAGGCTGAGTCTCCATGGCACCCCTTGCTACCGGCGTTCATTCATTCATTCATTCATTCATTCACACATGTTTATTGAGCTCTTTCTATGAGCCAGACACGGTGCAACGTGTTAGGGAAACATCAGTGAACAAAGTAGTACCTAAGGAATGCGCCTGCAGGGAATGGCTGGCATGTTATGATGTCAAGCCAGAGTCACGGCCTCTCTGAACCTCAGTATCCTTTTCTTTGAATGACTCTGATAGGTGTATCCTCTCTCGCCACCGGTGTGAGCATTCAGTAAGAGGGTGCTGTGGATGGGATCGTGTCCTCCCAACATGCATCTACGGAAGTCCTAATCCCCTCACAGTGCCTGGGTATGGGACCTTACTTGGAGATCAGGTCTTCAGAGAGGTAATCAAATTAAGGTGACATCATTCGGGTGGGCTCTCATCTCAGAGGACACACGTCATTATAAGAAGAGGTTTGGAGCCGGGCTCGGTGGCTCAGCCTGTAATCCCGCGCCTTGGGAGGCTGAGGTGAGTGGATTGCCTGAGCCCGTGGGTTCGAGACCCGCCTGGGCAAGCGAGACCTCATCTCTATAATAAATCAAAAAATTAGCCGGGCGTGG
>CAUYQG010001435.1:0-19476 GCA_963574415.1 Tarsius wallacei
GAGGTCTCACTTGTCTATCTTCTCTCTTATGGCCTGTGGGTTTCGGGTTTTGTTCACGAATTGGATGCCAGTTCCAATTTCCATGAGGGTATGTCCTTCGTTTTCTAAGGTTCTTATGGTTTGAGGTTTTATATTTAGGTCTCTGATCCATTTTGAGTTAATTTTTGTATATGGGGATAGATAGGGGTCCTGTGGTGGGAAATTACAGGGAGGGGAGGGGAGGGGGGATGGGATTAATAATACTCAATATCTGTCTGGGGACGGGGAGACACCTCTTATCACCAAGGGTGTCTGAATGAAGCATATTTGTATACCTGATCCTTAACTGTACCCCACAATATGATAATAAAAAATGCTGATTAATAAAAAAAAGAATATTTTTGTAACTTTTCTAATATAGACTATTCTTTAAATTCTAAATAGAAAAATGTGATAACTGTAGAACGTGAGTTCATTGATTTCTATGTATTTAAGGATAAAATAGTATGGGGGGTGGGGGGTGGGATTGGCAATAGTGGGAATCTCTCTGGGGAAGTGGGGGCACACCTCATCAACAAGGGTACCTGCACAATGAATATTTGTATACTTAACCCTGAATTGTACCCTACAATTTTAAAATTAAAAATAAAAAAAATAGTCAAAGCTTCTGTACTTATTTGTTACTATCTGGCTGTATTTATACTAAGAGAAAATCTCGTGATTATTAAAGAAGTAATAACAAAAAATTATGAAAACATATTTACAAAGAGTAGTTAATTGGAAAGAAAAAAAATTAGTGTGTTTAGTGCCTTAGTATGCAATATGCCATAAATTTATATTGATCAGTCATTTATTTAGTATTTTAATTTCATTTATTTAACAAACATTTCTTGAGCACTCACTTTGTGTCAGGTATTAAGTTAAGCACTAGTCAGAACTATCAGGGTTTCATGAGACAGTAGAAATCACTTGATGGCCGGGCTGGCGGGCTCAGCCTGTAATCCCATCACTTTGGGAGGCCGAGGCGAGAGGATTGTCTGAGCCCTGGAGTTCGAGACCAGCCCAGGCAACTTGGCGAGACCTCGTCTCTACAATAAATAAAAAAATTAGCCGGGCATGGTAGCGCGGCACCTGTAGTCACGCCTACTTGGAAGGCTGAGGCGGAAGGATCCACTGAGCCCAGCAGGTTGACGCTGGGATGGCTGTGAGTGTGCCACTGCACTCCAGCCTGGGCGATGGAGTGAGACTCCAACTGAAAAAAGAAATCACTTCATAATCACAACAAACTTGTAAAGTACCCAATATTACATGTAATGTGTACAAGTAAAAGTGGTATCTAATGATGAATTTTAAATTGCTTTAACTGTTCATTCTTTAACACGACATTCTAATAAGTTATCATTAATATGATAAGGAGAGTTTTAGGAGTTATGCTATAATCTGCTACTATTTGCTGCTCTCTTCGACAAAAATGTACCCCAAACAAAAGAAACTTCCTTTTTATCACCTTGCTATTAATACTGAATGACAATTAAAGCTCCACTGAGATTAGAGAACAAAATATATTTTTAAAGGCAGGATGATTTAAAATAATTGTAAATTTTATAGACATAGATATAATAAATATAGACATATTTAATTAAATTATAAATGTCTGAAAAATATTTTAGCAATGCTATGAAAAAAGAAAAATATAAGTCTAAAATTCACAATTTTTTATGCATAAACAAAATAATCACTCTTTTATGATCATTTTTTCATAGAAAATATGTACATTTCCTGACCAAGTGCGTTTTCATAATATGTTTATAATTCAAATTGTTGCATTACATGTAGTGAATATGCTCATACTATACAGTAACCCAAATATACTGTAAGCAAAAGAGTTTTAAAAATTAGAATAGCTTAATAAAGGTGCTAGTCAAATTTACTTTGAAGTTGTAAATATTTTATGGAAATAATTTTTGGTCTATTAGCATAATATTATATTGTTACAACATCAATCAATATTTCAGGTCATGACCCCTGGATTTAAGAAATTCTTAAAGACAATGTTGAATATGATCCAAGAGAAAATGTGATTTTAGTCTGGAGACAATTGTGCATGTAAGTATTGGAAAATTAGATTTTCTCACAGTAAAATGCAATAACAACTAAAATACTGACTTATTAATTACTGAATTGCAGAAATTTGATTCATTATTTTCCATCTATTACACCACCAATTTTTACTATTTAAAAATTAATACAATGCATCCTGATTTTTGATTATTTTTTAATAAGATCACCTAATAATAAAAAACCTGGATTGCTGATAGAAGAGAAAATATTTTGAAGAATTCTACAATTAAAAAGGAAAGCTACTTCTAGGTGAATCATTGGTGAGGGAAAGCAATGACGTGGGTTCTATGTCTTCATTAATGGTGTGCTAAACTTGCATGTGAAAAAAATAATAAACAAAACGTGAACATGAGGAGAATGTTTTAAATTTCTATTTCTG
Organism: Tarsius wallacei; assembly: GCA_963574415.1. Lineage (NCBI taxonomy): Eukaryota > Metazoa > Chordata > Mammalia > Primates > Tarsiidae > Tarsius > Tarsius wallacei. The sequence continues at coordinate 2,480 of CAUYQG010001435.1, forward strand.
ACATTAGTCCTATAATAAAATTCATGACTAGTTTTTTAATTAGAAAATATAGTTTATTTAGAAAGCAAATTAGAGAGAGAGAAAGAGGAGATTCACCTCCCCAAGGTAGGGGAGGGGGCCAAAGCTAGGAAGCGTGGGGATAGCCATAACTCAAAGAGCACATGGCCACACCAGAGTCTAGAAGGCAATGGTGGCAATGGTCTGGCAATGGCCAACTTGTTTTCTAACAGAATTAAATCTAAGTTCACAGTTCAATGGCAATTATGGATTGATTGGGATTTTTAAATCTTTTAAAATTTTTTTAAATGTTCAATTAAATGAACATTATATTCTATGGCTAGACCATGACAATGTGTCAGGATAGGTTGCTCCTGGATTTTATAGTGAATAATCATTAGGAATTACATCCCAGTAATGTCCATCTCTTAGAATTAGGAAGCTAGTGGATGGCATTTTAGAAGCCATTTTTTATTAGCTCAGACTTGTATCTACTATTGGAAATATTTAAGCAGAAATATTTTTATTTGATATTGTTCATTTCCTGTAACCTTACTTTAATTATGTAAATGACCTAGATAATTTTTAATTTTCTGATTAATAAAAAAAGTTTAATACTCATAAAATATTTTAAAAGCTGTACAATAAAATATGCTAGTGTAAAGCTCTTTGTTTTTATACTCTAATATAATTTCATATTTTTATACTTTAATTTGATTTCAATTTTGGTAAAGACAGAGAAAGCAAGTTGTTTTCTAATTACTTAATATATGTGAAATTTTTTGTTTGTAAGTATAATTCAATTAAAGTGTATTTGATTAAGCTTTTTATTGCTTTAAATCACGATGCTCTCGCATGTTTGTAGTACATAAGACCATTAATCAAATCTTTTTTTAGCTTTTAATTTTTGTATTAAATTAAAAAGTTAATTCAGGGTTAGGTATACAAATGTTCATTATGCAGGTACTCTAATCAACTCTTTAAGGTGAATTTTCTGTGTACTTTTAAAAGAATGTTTTTGTTTAGAACAATTAAATTATTTCATAAATATTGATAAATTATATTTTTTCACTTTCTATTGCAGTTTGATTCATATTATATAGCATATTTCATTTTGGCTTTAATGATGGAGAAAAAATGTATCCTGCCCTCTCTATTTCTCTTGCATTTTTTTTTGGTAAGCATAAATATCTATGATCATTTCTTTTTTCATTGCCAATATGCCTATAATTGATAAAGAGTAATAACAACAAAGCTAAAACAGTTACTAGAGGCATAAATTAATTACGTTTTTGTATCCAATCAATACAGCAATCATTTATTTCCTTTCAGTGTCTGCTCTTACTCCTGTAACACATATAGAATGGTGAGGCAGAGGGGGTTCAGGATGGGGAAGATCAATGCATACAAATGTGCAAGACATCAGGGGAAAGCAATTTTCAGAGCATGAAAAAATATAGAACAGCTCTACGATACAGTCATACATAGTGGATAAAATATTTTCAACCAGACTTGCCGATCATGAGGTGGATCTGTTAAGAAAAGCAATTCTCCTGTTGATATTTCTCCCATTCTACCAATTTATCAACGTATATTGATTGAAAGGCAATTCAGAACCATGCACTGTGTTTTAACTTAAATTCCTCATCCATTCATTTAAATAAGCAGGTATGGATGCTGAATGTGGGACAGGTGTGTGAGTGAGTGTGCGCATCCACGAGCACCTCTGCAGGTAGATGCTGGGGACACAGGGTAGAGGTGGAAGAATGACAAATATGACCAAAACTCAATGGCTCTGCTGGAGGAGTTATATGCCTCATACTCAACTAGGTTTTTGTTTTGTTTCATATTTCTCTCTGCCTCAAATTAAAACAGTGACTTCACTCTTATCTCATTATAAATATAAGAAACTGAGATACGAACTCTTATCTAATTCTGTGCTAGCAAAGGATTTGCTGTGGTGTTTCCAAGCAAACCCTACAAAGATGGAAACAAAAAAACTCAGAAAAAATACAGAAAATCAAAATGAGAAAAACCCAAAACTACATTCCTGTTGGCATTTGTATTTGAAAACATTCTCAAGTCTAAGAGCAGTCCAAATTCTGCACTCCTTAGACAGTATCTTTAGGTTGACTCAGATTCAAGAAACAAGACTCTTGTTTCTTCAGCTCACACCCTCCACTGAGCCTTCCAGTGAGCTGCACAGAACAGCACTGGTTCCTTGCAGGTAATTCTGTAACAGATTACCAACTGGTTGTTGCAATTTAAGAAATTCTGAAATTTTTTCTTAAATTCATTCAAGATGATGTATATATCTGAGTCTTTATTCCAAGTACAAGTAAAAATGCTATTTTTAAAATTTAGAATTTCATAATTGTTTATGCAGTTCTATAAACTTCCTGAAAAGAACAAAAGGTATGTGGCTTTAAAAAATATTAATTTTAGGGCCGGGCTCGGGGGCTCAGCCTGTAATCCCGCGCTTTGGGAGGCCGAGGTGAGTGAATTGCCTGAGCCCTCGGGTTCGAGACCCACCTGGGCAACTTGGCGAGACCTCATCTCTACAGTAAATCAAAAAAATTAGCCAGGAGTGGTAGCGCGCGCCTGTATTTCCAGCTACTTGGAAGGCTGAGGCAGAAGGATCGCTGGAGCCCAGCAGGTCGATGCTGCGGTGACTGGGAGCGGCCACTGCACTCCAGTCTGGGCTACAGAGTGAGACTCCAACTCAAAAAAAGAAAAAATAAAAAAAATTAATTTTCTTGGTGCACTAAATTTCCATTTATTACTTGTGCAGCACTACCACTGCATAAATCTTTATTTGGAAATTAAAATCAATCAAAGAATGAAAGAGCTCATGTTAAATGGTGGCCACATGATGGTGAACTTGAGTGGTACCACATAATGAGGGACTATTACAATTTTGACTTTACAAAATTCAACTTCCTGCTAGAACACAGAAAATTAAGAATGAAGGAACAACAACAAAAATAGAGTAGAAAGATAACTGCTTATGGAAGATAATTAATATAAATAATGCAAAAATTAAAGAGAGATAGGTTGAAGAGAGGTTTCTTCAGGCTTCATATTATAAAGCAGAAAAAAAAAGCCAGGTAGAAATTAAATTAGAAGTGAAGCTCAAAATAGTGTTACTAAATTGGATGAGCATAATCATATAACTTGTCCAGTACCTTTATTGATGTGCACACAAGAAAACCTCTATTTGCTGGTATCATAAGCGAACTTGCCATTATTTTGATTATCAATAGCATGATTATAAAAATAGCAAAAAAATTGTAATTTTTTTTCATATGCCAGAGACATCCCCTCTGTTATTTTAATGATATTTTATACCATTGCACAATAAGAAAGCAGAGACTTGAAGTGAGGGGTGATTGCCTACATTCACAGCAAATATAAAAATTGGAGTGAATTCTGAATACAGCTCTGTCTTCATTCCAGAACACATATTTAGGGATGTCCTAGAGCCAGTTGCCACAGGATTCTGAGAGCCAATTTTACTTCCCAACTCTGCCATTGGTGATGTCTTGTTTGTTTGAAATCAGACATGATAGGGATATTTATACCACGGAAATCAACAAACACACAAATTGGGTATTTTCCCCCAGAGAGCTAGTTTACCACTCAGGACATTGCTGTATATGCTTTTTCCCACTGTGACAGACTGTCTCCCACAAGGACATTTTTACAGTTCTGAAAAAGTTTTTTAATTCCTTAGATTCTTGTCACAGCAGCATCAGAAGAAGAGAGCTATGAGAAATCAATTCAGTTGGGAGTTACTAGAAATAAAATCATGACAGCTCAGTATGAATGTTACCAAAAAATTATGCAAGATTCCATTCAACAGGGAGAAGGTAAGCATGACTATTTGATTCTAAACGCATTTGACATAATTTTTAAAAGAAAACTATTCTGTCATTCTGATCTCCTTAGGTCCATTATTAAAAAGGGATTAATTGCTAGTTTTTCTTGTATATATGCAGTTTTAGTTATTTATGAAGAACATTTTGTCTCCTCTTTAAACAAACTAATAGAAATATGTGGCAGTGATCTGTTTAGTTCAATCTTTTTATGGTGTAAAGATATTTCAAATCAAGTATTAATAGTGACACAAAGACACAAGTCTTTAATTAAATCATGACTTCTAGTTTATATAATTTGTAATTTTTTCCACAACCTTCTTGATAGAAGCTTGCATAATAAAATAATAAATACAAAATTTTTGTCCATAATACACATACTTTACATAGGACATTTGGTAGCAAAGCAAATAAAGTCTAAGTGCTTCTGTTCCCTTTAAGGTATTTCTTTGCTATTTTTGTAACATTTATTGAGGGCCTGCTAAGCACCAGACATTTGCCTAGATTCTGAAGATACAAAGACATGAGTAACACAAGTAGACTTGTCAGATTTAGCAAAACAAACACAGGTCCTATATTTTCTCTGGCAACCCTAAAGACAGGGTTATCTTCAGAATTAAAATGTAAACTCACAAAGAAACAAAGCAAAACATAAAGACTCTTCTGATATTTTTCATTTTTAAGCCCTTCCAAATAATCAAGATATATGTAAAAGTAGATTCTAATTTTAATTGTTGAGTGATAGGAATATCTTTATAAGGGCTTCAAAATAAAACAGTTCTGTGGTAAAATAAGTTCAGGATCACAGCACAATACATTTTCTTGAGACTTCACAATGCATTTTGTAATTTTGAATACCCTAAAAAGTCTTACAATAATCAGCTATTTTTATTTTAATTTTGTGTCCCTGAAATCCATTTGATGAGAGAAACTTTTAAAATGGAAAACCTATTGACATCTCATTCAAGTGACATAAAACATAATTTGAAAATTTCTGGACCATGCAATCTATCATGCTACCAGTGTGGTAGTTAATAAGATAGATTCTTTTGGAGTTATAATATGAATGCAGTTGAGATGCTCTATAAAACTGTATCAAGGATTTTTTTCTGATAGACCATAAAATGTATTTTAACTAGTAATATATGAATATAAACTATTTAAGTAATTGTTTGCAAATCACAGGAGAGAAAACTGGTATTATCTGAGGTGGTTTAGTTTAGTTTTTTTAATTCAAATTACTTGGGCTGTCAAGCCATCAGAATTTTGTTCTCGTTTCATAAGGGTTAGATAAATTCTGAAATTGCTATGCAAATTTGTTAAAAATAAAAACTATCTCATGTAGCATTCAGAGTTCTATCTATACCTGACAAGGTAGAAAATTACTTTCTTTAATGATAAATTACTATATTATTGGAATATCAGTCTTTAAAAAAGGTTTATATTTTTGGATGTAAGAGGTTCTTTCTTTCATGTTGGAGATAAATGTGAAGCTATTAAATATCCCACATCATTTGAAAAGAAAAGGAAGGAAGAGCTAGAATTGGTGGAGGGACCTATAAATGTATTTTTCAGGGTTAAGATGGTGAAATGGGAAAGACTGAACCAATCATTGTTTGCTTCAGAAAATACTAACACCTTGTCCTTAGAATATAGTTTCTAAAATAAAACATGTTTCTAATTTCTCATATTTTAAAAAAATTTTAGACCACTAATTAAACACTACTTTATGGTTAAGAACAACTGAAAAGGCCACTCGATTTATTAAACAAATAGTTATGTTTGAGAATTGTAATTCAATCTAAATTGTATATATGTTTGGAAACTTCTAAATTTAGTTTAGAGATTATTCTAATAATTACTTGGTTAAATAAAAAGACCAAGTAATTATTAGAATATAATATAGTTGCTATAGATCTTTATATAGTATTTGCATTTTTGGTAAACAGCTCTTATTATATGTCAGAGTGAAACCACTTTTAAAATTATGTGTCTTCCTATATAACAAGAGGAAGTTAGTCAACCCTAGTTTTTCTTCCGCCCTGAAGGCGTCTACTGCAACAGAACATGGGATGGATGGCTGTGCTGGAACGATGTTGCAGCAGGAACTGAGTCGATGCAGCTCTGCCCTGATTACTTCCAAGACTTTGATCCTTCAGGTAAAAGTCGAAATGTATGTATGTATCTTCTTGACATCTGTTTAGTAATCCCAAGGTCAACTGAATTATTATTTTCCTTTCTAATTTAAAAGAAAAAGTAACAAAGATCTGTGACCGGGATGGAAACTGGTTTAGACATCCAGAAAGCAACAGAACATGGACAAATTATACCCAGTGTAATGTCAACACCCCTGATAAAGTGAAGGTACATGTTAATTATGAATTGAAATATTATTTACTCTATTTGCACATTCAGTTGTCCAATACACTAATAGAGAAAATATAGTCAGCATTCTATTCCCTTATAAAGTTCTTTAATAATATATTTTGAGAAGAATAATAAAGAAAAATGTCTGTGGAAAGAATTATTATTGATTTTGTCATTACACTGAGGAAGCAATCCTCTTAGGTAATTTTTTATTTACCAGTCAATGTCTAAGTTTTACAGTTTCAAAGTTTCCAAAGAAAACATACCTCGAAAGTGTAAGAAGAGAAAAAAACTTGCGGTGGAATTTTATATTCTGAAATTGTGCTCAAGTAAGCAAGATAAGCCCAGCAGGGCTTAAACAGTCCTCTTTGTCCCTCAGCAGAAGGCTTTCATTCTAGACTGGCTGTTAGGTCACTCACATCCATGTTCCCATTTTTAACACTATACTTTAAAGTCAAGGTTAATTATAGTTTGTCACAATAATAAAGCTTTGGTAGAAAATGCTTGTATATATTTGCATTTGTGTGCATTGAAAGGCAATGTGAAACCATGATTAAAATTGTGACTGTTCTAATGTCTGATTTCCTGTTCCTGTTTCTGCTCCTTACCAGCTATGTAGCCTTGTACAAGCCATTTCACATCTCTCTGCCTCTGTCCCCTCATACATAAAATGGGGGTAAGCATAGATTTCACCCTTGTGGTTTTCATAAGGATTGACTTAATACAAAGAAAATACTTAGAAGATTAGTATGTAGTCAGCACCTGATGACTGCTGGTATATTTATTAATCATATATTCACTGCTTATTCAGAGAAGGGTTGGAAGAAAATTATAAAAATATACAATAAAATAATAAAAAATGAAAGAGAAAAAGTCCAAAGAAGAAGGAACATATTCAAACAGATCATAGGTTCTTACAAGTTATCATATTGAGATTTATTTCTGAGCTTCAAATTTGTGAAACAAAAATGAGAAACCCAGTTGGGAAATAAAGCCTTATCTAGCATTTAAGTATGAACAAAACAAAGCATCAAGTACCATTTGATTTAAGGTATTCAAAATATAAAATGCTGGTTTTACATATTATGCAACCTAGATTAATAAAATTATGACTTAATAGATTTAATATCGGTATTCTAATTTCATATGTAAAAGAACATATAATTTATAAATGTTGATGTCAGTCAATAAATATTCATAGATATTTTTCAATCTAGATGTGTTCAAATATTTATTGGTTTGCAAGCTAATCATTGTAAGGCTATCAGATCACATACTTTTAAAAGTAATATTTATTCAGTTGAATTTGAGCATCTACATATATAAGATTATAGATACTTACAGTATTGATATGTCTAATATGTCTAATTTTTTTATTCATACAAATTATAGAATGCACTGAATCTGTTTTACCTGACTATAATAGGACATGGATTATCTATTGCATCACTGCTTATCTCACTTGGCATATTCTTTTATTTCAAGTAAGTATAAATTTCCCAATTGTCTTTGGTGAATGCAGTGTCATATGCATATTTGTCATGAGCTGATAATATACAAAGTATAGATGATCTGTAATTCTTAAATTTCGTGTTTAAAATAAGTTGAAATAAGTTGGTGTTAGCTTTGTAAAATATGTAGAAAATATTGACAAAAAATCCTTCTTCAATTTTACAAAATTAGCAGGTATATAAGAATGAAATCAAATACAAAGGGGCCTAAACCAATATATAAATCTGACTGTATTTGCTTTAGGAACTGCCAAATATTATAGGCCTTCTTAACTGAGTCATCAACATTTTGTTCAGTTTTAATAGCAGTATCAATGTGCATTACAAAAGCTAGAATTGTGTGCAAATAACTGTAATGACATTTAATATCTATGAGGGAGAACCCAAAAAACTTGGACTTTGTCTATAAAAAATTGTGTACTTATTCTTACATGTTTAAACTTCAGTCCCCTTCAAAGTAATCTCTGTTTGATGCAATACTACCTGTTGAGATGCTTTTACCATGGCTCAAAACAGTTTTTGAACTCGTCAGTTTTGTTGCCCTTTAGTGTTTCTGCCGTTTTTTGTTTCACCTCTTCCATACGGGCAAAAACGTTCCCCTTTGAGGACTTTTTTCTTCAAGTAGACAAAAAAAGTCACTTGGGGTGGGATGGGTGAATAGGGAGGATGGGGCACAGGGGTCATGCTGTTATTGGTCAAAAACTGCTGAACACTCAGTGGTATATGGGTAAATGCGCTCTTAAATCACCCTTCATAAAGTGGGGAAACACTTGAAAGAATCTCTGAAAAAGTTCACTGAAGCCAAATGCAGCCTCTCACACAATGCCAGCTGCTGCACTGATGCTGATGGGTTCCTAGAACACTTACCTAATGGGGAAGCCTCTACTACAAAGACTCTGTCCTCCAAAAAACTCAATTTTGGGGGTCCCCTCTGGTATTATTGAAAATATAATCTAAGTATATTATGGCTAGGTTATTTTTCCTGATTTGGAGGGTCATCACTATAAAGGTTAAGTTATACTTTCAATTTTGTTTATAATTTACTTCTTTTGGGGGGAAGAGGATTTAGCTCAAATTTTTTAATCATCCAAACAAGTAATTTTTAAGTTTATAGAAATGTAAATTTCCAAATTATGTATGCATTGTTTTTCACAATTTTGATTACCACCCATAATTACAGAATGCAGTGTGACAAGTATAAGTAGCTATATTTCCTTGTATCTTTATCAGTATTGTTATCATCAACTCCTCCTCTTCCTCCTCCTCCTTTTTCTCCTCCTTTTCCATCTCTCCTTGCTTCCCCTCCTACTGCTTCTTCTCCTCTTCCTCCTTCTTCTTCATCTGCATCAACAATAATCTTGACACATTACCAGGAACAAAACTATCTGAAGTAGCAGCACATCAAAATAATCCACATCCAGGAATTAGCAGATAGTTGGATTTTCAGTACATATGTAACAGCAGCACCACCTTATTAGCCCATTTTTCATCAAAAAGTCACAGTCTATGTGAGTATCACTTAAGGAGCTAAATAATTTTCCATTTATTAGGCTTACAAAAATCTATTAAATAATTTCTTTTTGAGCATTAACATTGTTCCATTTGTTTTCAATTTGTAAAAAACACTGCAATGGACATTTTCAATTATGACTTTTCTCATATTTTACACTATTTTTTTAGGCTACATTCCCAGAGTCTTGGGATTTCTTGATCAAAGGGTATATGTCCTTTTATGACTCTTGAAACACATAATCAACATGTTGAAAACAAATTCTTAATATATATCTCCTCCTAACCCAAAGGTGGTGACCCATCTTCACAAATAACACCACCAGAATCCAGTTGCAGTGGCCAGAAATTTAGGAACAATCTGTGGTACCTTTCTCTCCTTTTTCCTTCCTATCACTCTTTCCCCATACCCTTTGGATTCAACCTTTTGAAATCCCTCCAAACTATCCAATTTGCTTTATCTCTACTGCCATCGTCACTGGTCTTATTCTACCTAACCTTAGTAAATTCACTTTCTCTCTCTTCATTTAAGTCTAAATAGCGCATTCAGAAAAATATTTCAAAGACTGGGATGAAATATAGACTTAGTTTTGTCATTGTCTTTAAAATTTTTAGACTTCCTGTTGCAATTAATATAAAGTCAGAATGATTAGTGTAGCCTGCCTGCCCTTTGTCTCCTCTCTAGTATAATCAAATGTATTCAGACCTACCTTAGCATCATTTCCTCAGTGAAATCTTCTTGAATTCCTGATTGCAGTATTTCTGAAATTGCAATCAATGAAAGCAGACATGGAGCAAAATTTTAATTATCATTTTGGAAGACCACCATCTCTGCACCTTAAAAATATTGCAACTGAGACTCTTCAGATTAAACGGTCTTTTTTATACTGCATGTGAGAAGCCAAAATATGAGTACATTAAATTTCTGAAGGAGATAAAGTTAAGTATAGCAATTATACTGCATGACAAAACCAGTAGTCAGAAAGAGAGCAATGGTCTCCTAGAATTACAATGGTTCCTTGCAAGTTTGAATTTGGTAAAGACATGTAAAGTCCTGGACCAGTTCCATAAAGTCAAATGCAAACTTTACAAATCTCCTTCATGTGAAAGGCCCTGAGATTTAATGGAAGTAATGCTCACTGTGAACTAATGAGACAACAGTGGGGCTGCCAAAAGAAAACAATGTGCCAAACCAGACTTGACCAATAAATGTTCAGTCTTCAGTTCTAAATCTTGAATCGGGCCACTTATTCACCAGGTTCACTATGTAAGAAGAAAGCAGGATGTCATAAGAATTGGCTTACCAGGTGAAAGAAATGAAGACAGTAATAGCAACAGTTCAGGGCATGAAACTACCCAGACTACTGAGCCAGAAAAAGACAAAATATACAAGGTACAATATATGAGTTCAAGAATCCAAATGACTATAACTGGGAAAATTGTTTAACAACAAAGAGAAAAAAAAATTGACTCAATTCAAAACAACCTAACAACTAATCTAAATGTAATAAGCCACTGATTGACCAATTGACCTTCCTGTCACTCAAGATTTTCAGCCAACCTGTCAAGAATATTGAAGTGATTCCCATAGTGGCTTCTTAACTGGACATGAGGATCTTTAATGTCTCTTCTAAGCCCAAGTTCTATGAATGAAGCAGTAACTCTGTAAAAAGGATTCAAAGGGAAGAGTTATTTTAAAATCAGAATACATATTATAATCTCAATATCAAATAAGTTAGTATCTGCTAAAGTATTTTGAAGTATTTTGCAAGCGAAAAATTGTCTACACAGGTAAACCATATTTATTATTGATTAGAAATAGAGAAGCTCTACAGTCCAATATTTTTACATCTGTATTTTTGTATGTTTTATTAAGAGTGAAAAAGACATTATTTCATTGTTTTTGATGACTGAATAGTATTCCATAGTCTATGTATACTACTGATACTCACAAATAATTTGTTTGAGTTGAAAGATTAACATTTAAAACCTCAGATTTAGTTTATTCCATCTATGGGAAAGTACTTTTTTTCATATGAAAATTGTGTGTATGAATACTAAGTAATTTGCTTTACGATCCAATCTGTAGAAATAGTCCTCATTTCAAAGGAAAGGCTATAAATTTGGTGTTGTCCCAAATATGGTCCTGCTGTTTTACATATAAATAGGCTTGGTTTTTGGATATCAAACACTTTATTTTTTGAAATATAGATTACTATATGCAATAAATACATGGATTTATTAAAATACCCATGCTTTTAAAAAAGATATATAGCATGATACATTGACAAAAACTTGTTAAAGCAAATAAGTGTCTTGCTGATGTAAGAAATTTGGTTCTTGGCCTCTATATAAAAGGAAAAAAAAGTCTTCAAATAATTACCATGGTTATATTTATGGTTTATACCAAAAGTACAATTAAATGTTAATTCTCTATAGTGAACTAGAAGAAAAAAGAATCCTTCAATGGTGAGCCAGTATGATGGTGTGTACTTGAATTCATTCATAATGGATAGTGTAAGACAGTAATTAAAACATGGGATATCATCAAATCTTGTCATCACTACTTATTAATAATATGGACTTAGCCTGATTCTGCTTTTAAATAAGCTTCAATTTTTATTTTGTTTGTTTTTTATAATGGGTTATTATTTTTTTAAAAATATTGAGCAAAGCAGACTCAGTACCTGGCATTTAGGAACCTCTCAATAAAGAGTTATTAATGGTAAGAGGTATTGATTTTGTCATTATACTACCTCAATCATATAGGCACATAGACAATACTTATGTAATCATCCAACATTACCCTGCATAATAGTAATACAAGGTGGGAGAAAAAGTGTTATTATGGAGCTACAAAGAGCTATGAGAACACGGGCAAGAAAAGACTCACTCTGACTCATGAAATCAGAAGACTCCTGAAGTTATACTCTCATTGAACCAGCACTTCAGTGATGGGTAGAAATTGTAAATCAAAAGCAATCAAGAGATTATCTAGTTTAACACCAAATTTTACTTATTTTCTAATCAACTGATCAAGTTTTTCAGGGTTCCTCTTGATCCGTGTTCTTTTTATTTGGCTTCATCATTTTAGTTCACTTTAATCGTCTTTTTAAAATATCGAATTTGGGCCAGGTGCTCACACCAGTAATCCCAGCACTTTGGGAGCTCGAACCAGGAGGATTGCTTGAGGCCGAGTTTGAGACTAGACAGGATAACATAGTGGGACTTTGTCTCTAGAAAATAATTAAAAATTTATCCAGGTGTGGTGGCCTGCACTTGTAATCTGGCCAAACTGCAATGAGCTATATAAATCATGCCACTGCACTCCAGTCTGAGTAACAGAGCAAGACATTGTCTAAAGAGAGAGAGAGAGAGGAAGAGAGAAAGAGAGAGAGAGAGAGAGAGAGAATTTGAACAGAAAGATGCAAAGTCAAAAATCAATTTACTTTATTATACATTCTCAAGCTCTAGGTCAAACATAATAAAACCCTCTTCAAGAAAGACTCATTATAGGAGATTGTGTTCTTTAGACAGGCAGAACCGGCTTCAGATACCACCTTTGTAAATTTACTTGCTGCATAACGTGGAGCAAGTTATTTTGTTTCTCTAATCCTCAATTTACATCGTTAAAAAGAGGATTATATTACTATCTACCTCATAGTTTCATTATAATGGCTGAGATAACAGCAGTGAGTTGCAATGTTAAGTAGTGTTTCAGAAAATGCTATTATTGGCCTTGTTATCAATCTTTCTTATGAATTCATTAAAAGGTTTTAATATAGATATTTCACTCTGGTAGGCTTATTGTATCAGTAGTATCTTTAAGATCACAATTAAAGAGCCCAATTTCTAGTTTTAGATATATCACATCTTTATAAAGAAATTGTTGTAATGTTCATGTAGACCAACGCCACAAGATACCATGTAGCTTATTTCATACTTCAATCTGCAGTAAAAAAAATTTGCAGTCTTTGAATTTAGGCAATACTAATATGTACTCTGTAGAACTATCTACTGGAAAAACCACTAGCGTAATGGAAAGAATGTCACTAAGATAGCTCTATGAGAGGAATCACCCCTGCTTTTTTTATTTACACATTCCAGGGCTTAGCATAGGATCTTACACATAGTAGGCACTTAATACATTTTTGAGGAATGATATACGAACTGGCTTTGAAACTTACTGTAGGACTGACTTTCCTATGTCTTAACTGTGACCTTCAACAAGTCCCTTGAGTTTGTCTGGCCTTCGTCGTCTTCATCAACAAAGAAAGTCATTAGACTAAGACTCTAACATTCTCGTCAGTACAAACATCTGTGTAAAACAAAATGGAAGACTCTGCAGCCAGATCCAAGGAAGAGAAGGGCCTCCTCAGAAACTGCTGAAGTTGAATAGCTCTTGAAGCATGTTCTTATAGAAGGAGGGGCAATAGAAATTACTAGCTTTCTTCCAACTAGCCTGAAAACAATTCCTAGAGGAACTGCTGTTTCACATAAAATCATTGTGTATAAAATATCTATCCACATACTCTTTCTGCTTCTTAACCCAGTTCCTCATACTGCAGGCATCGTTGCTTAGTGTTTGGTATAGGAAACATTTTCTCCTCCTTTGATAATTGAGGGTCAATGGTCCACCCTAATAAAAACCAAGAACCATACACAAAGTTGATTTAGGGTACTGTTTGTTATTTTTTTTTATTTAGAGAAAGAAATGTCTACTATTCATCCATGCTTTAAATTAGAAACAGAGGACATGAAATACTATTCACCAGATATATTTCAGTTTTATATTAGAGTCAGTTAAAGGAAAGAGTCAGAGCAGGAGATAAAAAGGAAGGAAACAGAGAGGGAGGGTAGAAGAGAGAGACATAACTTTGGGGTTTGCCAAACCCTGAGAGGCAATGGCTCTTACTCATAATGATCCTTGGAAAAACAAAACAGAGCTCTTTAGATAAAAAAAATAAATAAGCTTTACTGGAATTAGTTGCAAATTATATTTTAATTACTGTTTAAAATCTGAAAGCACAGCAAACCTCACTCTTACTTTTAATCCAGACAAAGGTGCCAATTTCTTGCACAGTAAAGAGAGTATATAACATCTTTCTGAGTTGTGTGAAAAAGAAGTGGGTTTATTTGAAAGAATATCCTTGCTGCCATTTCAGACACTGATTTCAAACAATTTAAAAGCCAAGTTGCATATGTGCAACTATAAAGACAATTGTATCTTCTCTTGATATTTGCAATAGGTCCAAAATAAAACTGAGAAAAACCATTTATCCAGTTGGTAGTCCAAGGCACTCTCAATTAAACTTATTAAAATAACACTTTAATGTTTATATTTCTGCTTTTCAGAACAAATGACCCCAATTCCCATTTTTTCTTAGATTATATCTTCATATGTAAACAACATTGTGATCTTTTATCTCATTTCCAGCATCTTTATGTTTCTCTTAAATTAGAACAAGTATAGTTTTTTCCTCTAAGCTATAACATTTCTACTGAAATTTGTACATGATTCAACATTTAAACCATATTTAAGCAAAACTAAAGAAATCCTACACTGAAACCAATAAAATTTCTTATACAAATCACTCTGATATACATGTTTTGACAAGTCAAAACTTTCACTTAAGTAGTTTATTTAAAACCTAGCAACTTTGTACAGTCAGAGGTTTGACAAGGGCCAAGTTCAAAGGTCGTCATCTAGTGTCCCAGGATAACATACCTATCACTGCCTACCCTATAGCAGCCTTTCTTTCTTAACTCGTATGGTACATTCATCCGTAGTAAATTTGTGATGCTATGGTCCTGAGATATATCCTATTCTGTTTTATGTATCCCAGATTTCCTTCAGCTTAACACTGGATATTATTCATTTAACTATAGTTTTTCTTATCCTGCTTTATTAGAACATACCGTCTCTCTCCAAATTAGTGAATTTTAATTAAAGGAAAGAGTCAGAGCAGAGATAAAAAGGAAGGAAACAGAGAGGGAGGGTAGAATGTTGTGAGAACTGAGAACATTCCGACTTAGTTATATGAGTCTTGGTTGGAAAACTTTAAGAATATGTCCACTATAAATATATAATAAGATAATTACATTTCCACATTAGAGGATCAGATTTGAATGAGGACAGATAGTGCAAAAAGTAATGGATTTACTTTAACGCAAACAAGTTCCACTATAAGGTCATTGCTATTAATGGCTTAGAAAGGAAAATCCCAGTTACAAAAATATAAATACAATAACTATATTAAATAATTTGAACTTATTTTAAATAATATATGAAGTATTTAAAGCTATAAAGTGATATTAAAGATCATATATTTCTATTCCTATTAATGTTTTTGATAAATATGCAACCTCTTTATGAGTACATTTTATCTTTTTTACTTAAGCAAAGTAAAATATAAGTACTATTTAAGCACATCTAAATTTTCATGGGAATGGATCATAATACAACATTTTAATAAAGCTGGTGATTCATTGATTGGCATAAAGATTATACAAGTATTTGAATTGATTAAAACTTTGTAATTTGAAATAAAGAATAGAAATAAATAACATTTTTCTTCTCGATGTTATAAAATATCTTGTAATCTGGTTTTCCACTCTTGCAGACATAGTTTATTTTTCTAGACCATGTTAGCTGCTAACATTTTTTGATGGAACATTAAGATATCAAAAATTGAGAAGGTCTTAAATTGAAGAAGGGGGATAATAAGACAAAGAACAAAATAAACAAGTTTTCTTTAATTGGCAAAAAAATGTGCCACAAAGAAGTATGTGCTTCAGAATCACAAAGCCATTCAGTATATTTGAATTTATTTTTCTTCATCTATAGAACAAAAAAACAATGTGAGCTTTTGTCTTACATTCTGTAATATTGTCTGTTCTTGGCTCTCTAAAACTTTAGACCTAGGACTTCAATTCAGGGTATCTTCTCTGCTTGGAATACTTTTTCCCCCATCTCCTCTTGTTTCATTTCTTTCTTGAGTATTCCCCTCAGCCTGGCCACAGTCTTTTTTAAATTTCTTAATCCTGTTTCAATTTCCAAAAAGCACATAACATTATCTGGAATTACATTGTTTAATTTATGTGCCTATTTACCCACCACTGTAATATGAGTAACGAGATCAGGGTCTCACTTTGTATTTTTCACAATTGTTTCCCTAGTATTTGTTATAGTGCCCAATATATTACTATGCATTAATAAATAGGAAGTGACTAAATGGGTAATAGAGTAGACAAAAGACGTTGCTTCCTTGATAACTTCATCATGCAAACTCAACTGATCACTTAATAGGAATATAACTTTGCGTGACTTCCCTCAATTTTAATAAAGGGTAATAATAATTCATGGAGTTGTTAAATAAGATAATGACTTTATGGTGCTTATCTCTGTGCCTGGGATAGTCTAAAGGCTCCAAAAAAGGTGGTCACAGCTGGGCTCGGTGGCTCAGCCTGTAATCCCGAGCCTTGAGAGGCTGAGGTGAGTGGATTGCCTGAGCCCGCGGGTTCGAGACTCGCCTGGGCAAATTGGCGAGACCTCATCGCTACAATAAATCAAAAGTTAGCCGGGTGTAGTAGCATGCGCCTGTAGTTTCAGCTACCTGGAAGGCTGAGGCGGAAGGATCGCCGGAGCCCAGCAGGTCGAGGCTGTGGTGGCCGGGAGCGGCCACTGCACTCCAGTCTGGGTGACAGAGCGAGACTCCAACTCAAAAAAAAAAAAAAA
>CAUYQG010001439.1:0-20315 GCA_963574415.1 Tarsius wallacei
CAACTATGTGTTACAATGACGTTAGGTGCTGGGAGTTCACATTCTAGCAATGACAGAAAAGGTCTTAATGTTCTAAACGTCACTTTAGAGAAAGAGCAACAACAGCTAACCAAAAATGATTTAAAAAATTTCACCAGAAAAGTTCAGAAAAAAACTGGAGAAAACAAAAGTTTTAACTAAATGTTCAGAGAAGTAATACCTTCTGCCAAAGGCAAATTCTGCTTTTAAAAACTTGTCGTTAATCAACACTTTTCTACTCATTACCTAAATTCTCTTCAGTGTATGACCGACTGACCAGTGCACTATTAAGCTACATTACTTACTTTCACTGCAGGGCTCTCATGTGAAATGGAGCTGTGTATATTGAAATTTCTTTCTCCAAAAACAGAGCGCTGGACAGAAAGGCCTACAGATCCTTCCTACAATACCAACAAAAACAAGGAAAACAAGGATTATATCTGTAACACTTTCTGCCAGCTGTACTCTGCCACAGTTTTGAAAGAGTTAAGTGACATAAAACAAAAACAGCTGCAACCAAGTCATTCTTAGGCACCAAAACATTTCTGTGAAAGGAGAAAATAGTCTAGACAAAACTCAACACCCATACAATGTTATCAGAATCCACGAATATATATAACTGAAAAAATTCAAAAGCCACCTGCAAGGATGTTACATTTTGCTGTGCAGCTAAAATGGAGATAGACACTTCAGAATCTTTCCCCTATAACTAATGCTTTCTTTTAAAAAGGATAATTAATCCTAGCTTTTTAACATGCAAGGAAATTTTATTATTTTCCATTTTTGTCATAATTTTATAACACATAATGACAAAGACATTATAAATTGAAATGTAAACTTTAGTTCTGAAATAGTAAGCAAAATGATTCAGTACAAATCTTACTGAAAATCTAATCAACTGAATACATATAACAAATGTTAAAAAAAGCTCTTTAAATGATAAGTACTATTCTAGTATTATATCGCCCTCTGTTGGTTGAAGGAGTACATTTCTAAAACAGTCTCAGTGAGTAAGAAATAAAAGAAGTAGAACCTTTCCATCTTTTCCTTGTTTAATTTGAATTTGTGCATTTGTGTAGGGTCTTTTAACAGACGTTTTTGTGGTGGACTGCTGATCTAGTTCCTTGGGTGCTGGGCCACTCAATGGAATCTTGCTTCCCGTGATTATGTGGGGTTTGTTTTGTGAACAACTTTCCTGCTGAGCTTCAGACTGGACAAATTTGAGAAGCTCTATTTTGGTATCATGAGTTCCTTGGGCCAAACCAAAGTCTACCAAGGCGTACCTAAGAAACAAAATTAAGCATTTTCACTTCTCTGTAATAATTAAGGCTTAGTAACAGCATAATACTCTCAAACCATCGTCATAAAAACTAATTATGTTGGAGATCAATTAAGAATTTATAACATTCTGGAATAAAGAAAAGAAAAATAAGTATTCCAGGCAAAGTAAAAATTTAATAGCTAACTAGGATTGAAAATTAAAATGTACTCTAAAATCAATCTTTTCTCTCACTTTCCCAATGGCCTATGCTAATAAGACAGGAGAATCCACGATATAAACACAATCTTTTGTTACCTGATGGCGACAGAGATGGCATTACAACAGATAATTTTAATTAAGCAAATTAAAAAAAAATTAAAATCATGATTTTAAAATCTGAATTAAAGAACGTCAAAGAGAAAAGTCTAGGGTATAAAAGTCTCTGGAAGAAGTAACAGTTTTAATCTTCTTACCATATTCAATATGATCCACTATATAAACAGCAGTATTTAAGTTCCTTTTAGCTTATATCTCTATAATTATAATCAGAATTTAAAATATATACAAAAAAACAGAACTCAGTGCTGAAAGAGGAAATTGGTTATCACATGGTTCAATCCCCTAATTTACTAGAAAAGAAAACTGAAACCCAGAGATAAGAGACATGTCTAAGGTCAAAAAGGACTAAGACTTTCTATGTCTTTAGCTAAGTGCTATTTCCATGGAACCTTGGTACATCTAATGATGTATTATACAATTTTATCTTCTCCTTCACTGAATTCCCTTCCCAATCACAATGAAAATTTGAAACAAATAATGTGTATGGCTGTTACAGCACACTGTATGTTTAAGAGATGTAGGCCAGGCGCGGTGGCTCACGCCTATAATCCCAGCACTTTGGGAGGCCTAGGTGAGAGAATTTTCTGAGCCCACAAGTTCGAGACCAGTTTGGGTAACTTGGTGAGACCTCATCTCTACAATAAATCAAAAAATTAGCTGAGTGTGTTGGCACATGCCTGTAGTTCCAGCTACTTGGAAGGCTGAGGCAGAAGGATCACCTGAGCCCAGCAGATCAAGGCTGCGATGGCCGTGAATATGTCACCGCACTCCAGCCTGGGCAACAGAGTGAGATTCCAACTCAAAAAAACAAAAGCAACAAAAAAAAGAGATGTAGGCCAGAAGGTACAAAGTAGCAGATACAAAGGATAAACAAATCTAGAATCTACAGATGTAATGTACAATATGAAGACTACAGGCAATAAAATTGTAAAGTAGGCCAGGCACAGTGCTCACACCTGTAATCCAAGCACAAGAACTGCTTGAGGCCAGGAGTTTGAGAACAGCCTGGTCAACAGTGAGATTCCATCTCTCTCTAAAAATAAAATAATAATAATAATAAATAAAATAAATAAAAATTCAAAACAGGATTTCCTTAAAAAAATTATGTTTCATGATAAATGAGTGAATTTTAGCTGCTCTTACAACAAATACAAAATAAATGTAACTGAGATGATGGATACATTAATTTGCTTCACTATAGTAACCTTTTTACTATCTATGTATCCCATAACATCATGTCGAATACCTTAAATGTAGACAATTTTTAAAAAATAGAGATAGATTCCAAAGCACAAATCCTTTCAAGTGTAAATATTTCTAGTAACTCTTCATACTTACTTTTTCAGGCGCCTATTATATAAAAAATTGCTGGGTTTAACGTCACGGTGAACAATACCAAACTGATGAATGCGTTTCAAAGCTTTGAACAAATTAAACATATATTCCCGTACTTCTTGAAAGGAAAGAGAATTCAAAATGTCCTAAAATAAAGTTATGAATGAAATGAGTTATGAATGAAAATCATTTTCAATTAAGTATCTAAGTAAATAAAAACTCAAGAAATATTAAAACCTACCAAAAAGGACTCATGCTCCAGATATGGCATAGCAATAACCACATGGTCATTCTTCCTGAAGCAGTATTTAACACCCATGACATTGTCTTGCCCCCTAGTGGAAAAATGCACAATAAACTTTAGAGGAAAAGTCAAATGAACGGAAACTTTATGCTTAATCTTCTAAAATGTAATTTTAGCAACGCATTCCTATCGCTAGAAGACTGACTTAAAGTCATCATCCGATAAAATAGTATAAACATTTAGGGCCAGGTGTGGTGACTCAAGCCTGTAATCGCAGCACTTTGGGAGACCAAGGTGAGGGAATTGCCTGAGCCCATGGGTTCGAGAACAGCCTGGGCAACTTGGTGAGACCTCATCTCTACAATAAATCAAAAAATTAGCCGGGCGTGGTAGTACATGCCTACAGTTCCAGCTACTTGGAAGGCTGAGGCAGAAGGATCGCCTGAGCCCAGCGGGTTGACACTAGGGTGGTTGTGAACGTGTCACTGCACTCCTGTGTCACTGCACTCCACCGCACTGTCAGCCTGGGAGACAGAGTAAGACTCTAACACACACCCACACACAAAAGATAGTATAGACATTTAAGTGACTTTCACTAAAGATTAAGTTTTCATTTAGAACAAAAATAGCAGCAGTTATAAGGTTACTATAATTCAAACATGAGATAATGATAGTGTTAACTGGGGAAATAGCAGAATGAGAAACGAACAAGAATTAATTAACAAGACTCAGTAGCAGAAAAAATGGTAACAAAAATAAAATGATAGCTAACATTTCCTATATGCTAAGCTTTGATCCAAGCACTTCACACCTATTAATTAACAAATTCACTTAATCTTCACAAAACTCTTTAAAAAACTATTATTTCTTTCCCTCTTTTAACAGATGAAAAAAAGTAAGGCACTAGGGAAGTTGAAGAACTTCCCCAAGGCTATTCAACTAGTAGGCCATGTGTTCCAGCTTAATCACCATATTACACTGCTTTCTAAAAGATGAGGAAAACAGAGCAAAGGTGATTTCCATGGCTTTGAACCTGAGTAGGGAAAACAATGAAGACACCAACAAAATAAGTAGAGAAACAAGGAAAAGAGCAGGATCTAAAACTAGACCTCTTCACCTTGATATAGATAACTAGGATAAGGAACTGAACCTTAAGTGAAAGGTCAGTGACAGTACTTTCAGGGAAGTGATACCTAAAATTATGAAAATTAATAGAAAGAAGAGAAAGCTGAGCCTTGGAAAAAGTCTCAACTTGGAGAGAAAAGCAAGAAAGGGGCTGGGCACAGTGGCTCAAGCCTATAATCCCAGCACTTTGGGAGGCCGAGGTGAGAGGACTGCCTGAGTTCAAGACCAGCCTGGGCAACTTGGCGAGACCTCATCTCTACAATAAATCAAAAAATTAGCCAGGTGTGTTAGCACACACCTGTAGTCCCAGCTACTTGGAAGTCTGAGGTGGAAGGATTGCCTGAGCCCAGCAGGTCGAGGCTGCGGGGCCACGAGTGTGCCACTGCACTCCAGCCTGGGCAACAGAGTGAGACTCCTACTCAAAAAAAAAAAAAAAAAGAAAAAAAAGAAAAGAAAAACAATAAAAGGGGCACCAAAGTGAGGAGTTTTAAAGGAAGGGGTGAGTAGCATGGAATTCAAAGAGAATAAGGACTGAGGGAAGGCTCTTAGTTTGGCAAGAAGGAATTAACTGGTAATTTTTCAGAAAGCAATTTAAATGAGAGAAGAGACAAACAGCAGGAAGGAAAATATGATACAATGGAAGCAAAGCATAAAGAAAATTTGCCTGACTGCATCACAAGGTCTGATGGAAACATTTTTAGACCACACTTTTTTTTTTTTTTTTGAGTTGGAGTCTCACTCCATTGCCCAGGCTGGAGAGAGTGGCATGCACATGGCCACCCCAAAGTCAACCCGCTGGGCTCAGACGATCCTTCTGCCTCAGTATTCCAAATAGCTGGAACTACAGGCGCACGCTACCACACCCGGCTAATTTTTTGATTTTATTGTAGAGATGCGATCTTGTCATTGCCCAGGCTGGTCTCGAACCTGTGGGCTCAGGTAATCCTCTCACCTCAACTTACCAAAGTGCTGGGAATACAGGCTTGAGCCACTGTGCCCGGCCTACATTTTAATTTATTTTTTGTTTTTTAGAAATGGTGTCTCACTATGTTGCCCAGGCTATTCTTGAAGTCCTGGGCCTAAGAAATCCTCCTACCTTAGTCTCCCAAAGTGCTGGGATTATAGGCATGAGCCACTGGGCCTGGCCAGATTGCACTTTTTTGAAGCACAGAGAAAGAAAACATGGTAGAGGGAGATATTTAAAGAACGGAAAAAGAAATGATCACATTGAGGAGACCAGAATGTATGCAATCATTCCTTAGAAAGGCCATCTTATTTTCTTGTCTTCTATAATACGCAAAAAAGAGTAAAACAAAGAAATAGGATCATTTGTTCATTCAGTAAATATTTAGTGAGCACTGTTATTTGCCTTAGGGGTTATAGACATTAGGGATACAACAGTGACTAAAATGAATACAAGTTCGATCCTCATGGAATTTACTATCTAGTGGACAATACAGATGACAAGGTAGAAAATAATCACAAATTATGATAAGGGTTTCGAAAGAAATCAAAAGGTGCTGTGACAATGAATAAGTGGGAGAAATGAATTTAATTCAGAGAAGACCTCTTTGAATTGGTGTCACTCTTGCTCAGATCAGAAAGACGACGAGTCAGCACACAAAGACTGGGAAAGGTCTTTCTGGATGCTAAAACAGTTGGGGCAGTGGCTGTGAGTGAAAAAGGCTCTCGAGACAAATTTGAGGAACTGGAGCCCAGTGAGGGGGGTAGGAAGACTGACATGAGATAAGGTTGATTTTTTTTTCAAAGTACATAGAACAATTATTGAAAGATTTTAAGTGGCGGAATGTTAGTCAACTTATGTTACATACATATATATTTTAAAAATTACTCTGGCTACTGTGTGAAGATAGAATTAAGCAGGGAAGAAAATCAGCAGGCTATAATAGTAGTCTAGGCTAGGACTGAGGTAGTGGCAGGAAAGACAAGATGAGTTTGTTTATTTGTTTTTGGGTGGGAGTCTCGCTCCGTCGCCCAGGCTGGAGCACTGTGGCACACTCACAGCCACACCAGCACATTGCTATACTACAATAGCCTGCTGGGCTCAGGTGATCCTTTGGCCTCAGTCTTCCAAGGAACCGGAACTACAGGCACATATTATCAAGCCTTGGCCCAGCAGGTCAAAGTTGCAGTGGCCGTGAGTGTGCCACTGCCCTCCAGCCTGAGTGACAGAGTGAAACTCCGACTCAAAAAAAAAAAAATAAATAAACAAAATAAAGACATTCAGTTTTTGACAAATTTAGGTTTCAGATATTTATCAGGCACTCAAGTGGAATGTCAAATAAGCAGGTGAATATATACAAGCCTGCAGTTAAGATAAAAGGTTTGAGGTGAGATACATACTGTTGAAAATCATTACTGTAAGTCATGTGAAAATGCAGTACACTAAGAAAGAATACAGAGAAAGAGAGTTCAGGACTAAGCACTGAGGAACTCCAACATTTAGGAGTCAGGAAGGAGACAGAGAGCTGGCAAAGAAACTGAAAATAAAAGGCCAAATGAAGCAGGAAGAAAACAAGAAGGGTGTGGCAGTATAGAAGTCAAAAGACAATCGTTCAAATCAGTAATGTTAACTGAAATCCAGAGTCATGTCTTACTCAACTCCAGTAGTTTCAATTTAGCATAGAGGAGAGCAGCCACAATGACTGTGCAGTGAAAGGGATTGCAGAATTGTGCAGACAATAAACTAAGTGTGCAGGTAATTTTTGAGAAGTCTGGCTCTGAAGGGGAGCAAAGAAGTGATGGAGTAGCTGGATTAGGGGGGCAGTTCAGGAGGGATACTATATCACATGGGTATGTCAACAGCAAAGACCTAGCAGAGAGGAACCAAGGAGAAAGACACATTATATGATTCTGTTGTTCTAAATCAAACATGAGATGAAATTGTCAATAGGTGGGGAAGCATGAAATGTGAGTTCCCCACGTTAAAAAGATCTAAACCATGAAAGCCAAGGTTTATGATTTGGCAGAAAGGTTACAAAAAGAAGTGGTAAAAGAACAGGAAATCAAGCTGAGTCTCAAGGGAAATCTACTCTAAAAGAATTACTATAAATTTAACTAACTATTGCAAAGTAAGAAGAAAAGCGTTAGCAAATTACAAACACTTGACTGAAAAATGTACAATCTCCTCATCCCTGTTAAGCATCTACTTTAAAATCTTATAAATTTTATATAAACAGTTTAATTAAAATATCTTTAAATTGCCTACCCAGCCACTGTTAGGCACTGAAGTTCAGCTGCAATTCTTATAGGATGACTTGTTGGAATTAAGTGTTTTAGAGCAATTTTCTCTTCAGGTCCTACTCGTAACTGTGCTGTGGCCAAATAAACAGAGCTGAAAGTGCCTGTAAAACAATTTAATAGATTTTTTCAGTATTTGGGTTTTAAAAATGTTAAACAATACCAAAAGAGACTGCAAAAACAATGTTAATGGCATAAGAGATTAAAACAAGATTTTATTTTACTGTAATGTTTATTCTTTCTTTCCAGGGGAAAAGAGAAAAGCTGTTACCATAATTAGTAATATAACCATGGTCTTAATATTTTTATAAGTGATGTATTTTTCAGTAAGGAATGGTAATGAAAATCAAGGAAAATAAAAGAAAACGGTAAGAATAATAAAGCATATCCCCAAATTACCTTCTCCGATTTTGTCCTTAATCTTAAACACATTACTAAGCTGTGGTACAGCTTCATAAAGTTTCTCAATGTCTTTTTTGACACCTATCAAGGAAATAAAAATTTATAGTTACAATCAAGAGAGTATATTTTATAATTTCTTTTTTTTTTTGAGTTATTCTCAATGGCATACAGCAGTTTCTTAAATTAAAAAACTCAAGTAAATAAATTCTAAAACATGAGTAATTAATTACAAATAAAAGTTTTAATAAACCTTAAAATTATGATAAGAGGCCGGGCACAGTGGCTCAAGCCTGTAATTCCAGCACTTTGGGAGGTCGAGGAGAGGACTGCCTGAGCCCACAGGTTTGAGAACAGCCTGGGCAACTTGGTGAGACCGCGTCTCTACAACATATCAAAAAATTAGCCGGGCGTGATAGCGCATGCCTGTAATTCTGGCTACTTGGAAGGCTGAGGTGGAAGGATCACCTGAGCCCAGCAGGTCGACGCTGGAGCGGCCGTGAGCATGCTACTGCACTCCAGCCTGGGCAACAGAGTGAGACTCTGACTCAAAAAAAAAAAAATGTGGTAAGAATAATCAGAACCCCGTCAAGTTGCTATAACTCACACATATCTCCTGAACAGACAAAAATGAAAGTCCCAGAATTACACACACCAAATTTCTACTACACTGAAACTGCATACTAATAGATACATCACTACTGTGTAAAATATAACACAATGAAGTTAAGTTTTAAAAACAACTCAAAATTTATGTTGTCATCACTAATAGGCTTGACAAGGACAAAATGCAATGTTCTTGAAAACTATTTCCTTCCCACAAAGATACAAAAATCTTTTTTTTTTTTTTTTTTTTTACTCCATTGCCCAGGCTCAAGTGTGGCACACTCATGGCCACTCCACCATCGACGGCCTGGGCTCCCACGATCCTTCCACCTCAGCCTTCTAAGTAGCTGGAACTAAAGGTGCACGCTAACATGCCCGGCTAATTTATTTATTTATTTTTTATTATAGAGACGACTTGTACGGGCTGTTCTTGAACCTGCAGGCTCAGGCAATCCACCCACCTCAGCCTCCCAAAGTGCTGGGATTACAGGCTGAGCCACCAAGCCCGGCCAATACAAAAATCTTACAAACTGGAAAAGTTTTATGTATTGAATATTCACGGTATGATCTCAGAGAGAAGGCCTACTAAAGCCTACTAAAGCTCTCGGGCATGTTAAGGAATATTTTAAAAATTAGTCCCAATAGTATCCTCTATCCTTGACAGCAGATAAGTTGCTATTTTTAAGTAAATATACATTCTTTGTAAAAATGCACGTGATTAAAATAAGGGGAGGCAATAATACAAAATCCAATAAACTACTGGATACAAAAGGGAACCACCTAAGAGTCTTCAAGATTCCATTACAATATCTAGACTAAGCATCAGTTACTTTAAGTTACTGTAACAATACTCTGCATAGTTTAACAGTTTAGACATTTTCAAAGCACTTTTATATGTATTATCTTTTCAGGTCTTCACAACAGCACTGAGATACTGGGAGAATTATTGCCCTGATTTTTCAGATATGGAAACCCTATTTCAGGGAAGTTAAATAATTTGCCCAATTTGAGGTACAATTGATGTCTATAGAACTCATTAATTTAACAAATGCCTTTTTAAAAATGCTCAGCAATAGGCATATAAAAGATGAATAAATTTGGTGCAGCCATTAGACTACTCGAGTAAAGGAGACATATTACCACTCTTAATACAAGGTGATAACTGTAATTTAAAGAATGCATATACTACTAGGTTGGTGGAGCATGGGAATGAACATTTATGAGGGTGTCAGGAAACCTTCAGGTGACAGCTAAGCTATGTTCTGAAGCATTTACCAGGTAGCAAAAGGGTAAGAAGACATTTAGGAAGAAGGAGTCATGTATGTAAAGATACAGAAAAGGAAAAAGGAATGGATGATTAGGGTACAGCAAGTGGAAAGAGAATAAAATACAATGTAGCTGGGCATGGTGGCTCACACCTGTAAGGCCAGCACTTTGACAAGCCAAGGGGAGAGGATCGCTTGAGGCCAAGAGTTCAAGACCACCCTGGGCAATATAGAGAGACCTTGTCTCTACCAAAAAAATAAAAACAGCTGGCCGTGGTGGCATGAGGCTGTAGTCCTAACTACTTAGGAGGCTGAGGTGGAAGAATCACTTGAGGCCAGGGCTTTGAGGTTATAGTGAACTATGATAGTGCCACTGCGTTCTAGCCTGGGCAACACAGCAACACCCTGTCTCAAAAAAAGAAAAAAGGAGAGAAAAGGAGCCACAATGTGGCTGGGGAAAGGGAAGCAGCAGAGAATGCAAATAAAAGCCATGGAAAGTTTTTAAGCAGAAAAACAAGTGGAGAATGGATTTGAAGGGGAGGATAAACATTAAGAGCTGGACATCAAATAAGACGCCAGGAAGATCTATCCCTGTATTCTTCCCACATCATCAACCCATCTAAGGAAATGGGAAGAACTTGATGTAAATTATCCCCACCTTCCTATCCATGAGGGGGAACGAAAAAAACAAACAAAAAAACAAAGCAGAATTACGTTTTGGAGGGCAGGCTCCTTGTAGTACAGACTTCTCACTAGGTAAGTGTACCAAGTAGCTTCTCCCATTGGCATCAGTGTACCAGGTAGCATTGTTGTGAGAGGCTACCCTCTGGTTTCAGTGAATTTCTGTTTTTGGAGATTCTTTCAATGCATTGGTTTGCACACTTCATTATGATTTACGAGCCTACCTGCCCAAAACACATTGAGTATTCAGGAGTTTTGGCCCCAAACCATCATGATTCCAGTGCCCCACCCTCCCTATTCACCCTATCTTAAGGCAAGCGACTTTTTTTTTGTTTCCTCAGATGAAAAAGTTCCTCAAAGGGAAATGTTTTGCTGATGCGGAAGAGGTGAAACAAAAGGTGGCAGAAACACTAAAAGGCATCAAAACTAGCGAGTTTAAAAACTGTTTTGAGCCGGGCTCAGTGGCTCAGCCTGTAATCCCTCGCCTGGGGAGGCTGAGGTGAGTGGATTGCCTGAGCCCGCGGGTTCGAGACCCACCTGGGCAACTTGGCGAGACCTCATCTCTACAATAAATCAAAAAAAAAAAAATTAGCCGGGCGTGGTAGCGCGCACCTGTAGTTCCAGCTACTTGGAAGGCTCCGGCGGAAGGATTGCCGTAGCCCAGCAGGTCGAGGCTGCGGTGGCCGGGAGCGGCCACTGCACTCCAGTCTGGGCGACAGAGTGAGACTCCAACTCAAAAAAAAAAAAAAAAAAAAAACTGCTATGAGCAGTGAAAAAAAAAATATTGACATGCATATTACATCAAACCGAGGGTACTATGAAGGTGACTGAAGTTTAAACATGTAAGAATACACATTTTTTTAAATAAAGAAATTCTACTTTTTGGAGGGAGGTTCCCCCCTTGTATTTCATAGGTGGACTGGAGAACCTTCATGGATTTCAACTCAAGAGGCAACAACATAACAGAGTAATTGTGTATAATAGTTTGGAGATGGGGGCCTAAAGTTAGAAACCTGGCTCCATTATTCACCAGTCAGTATGAACACCTTCCTTGAGCACACAGCTCATCTCTGTGTGTCTTAGTTTCCCCATCTATAGAAAAACGGGTAAGTAGAAAAAAGAAGACTGAAGAATGTAACAAACCTGGATGG
Organism: Tarsius wallacei; assembly: GCA_963574415.1. Taxonomy (NCBI): domain Eukaryota; kingdom Metazoa; phylum Chordata; class Mammalia; order Primates; family Tarsiidae; genus Tarsius; species Tarsius wallacei. The sequence goes on from CAUYQG010001439.1 coordinate 11,686, forward strand.
ATTTTTCCACAAGAAAATGCCTGCCTCTCTGCCTCAAATTCTAATGATAATCATTTACAAGCTAATTTTTGTATCCCTGAACTAGTCATTCCCCCTATAACATTTACTGCCCTTCAAAAGAATTGTCTACATACCCTGTCTCCTCCCTCCCCTGTGGAAAAAGGGTATATAAAATCTGGTATCTCATTGGAAGGTCGGAGTAATCACTCTGTGATTTTCCCCAACCTCACATGCTAATAAAATTATATGCTTTTTCTCCTATTAAAAAAAAAAAGAAAAGGGGTAAGTAATGACAGTATCCATGCCACTGTGATATTATGAGGATTCAATGAAATAATATAAATAAAGCTTTTAACACAATGCTTGGCGACAGTGGTAACTCCTGTTGTAGTTACTGTTATTAACATTATTTCCCTATTCCTTTTATTTACTATCTCTTTCCACTAGATTGAGGGCGTTGATTTCTTTTTTTTTTTTTTGAGTTGGGAGTCTCACTCTGTCACCCAGAATGGAGTGCAGTGGCCACTCCCGGCCACCGCAGCCTTGACCTGCTGGGCTCAGGCGATCCTTCCGCCTCAGCCTTCCAAGTAGCTGGAACTACAGGCGTGCGCTACCACATCTGGCTAATTTTTTGATTTATTGTAGAGATGAGGGCTCACCAAGTTGCCCAGGTGGGTCTCGAACCCACAGGCTCAGGCAATCCACTCACCTCAGCCTTTCCAAGCGAGGGATTACAGGCTGAGCCACTGAGCCCGGCTAGAGGGTGTTGATTTGTTTTATGCACTGATTTATCAAGGGCACCTAGAAAAGTGCACATAACAGATGCTTAATAAACATTCATGTTGTTATTAGTCCTTCTGCTTGAAATGTTCTCCCCTTAAAGTTTTACAGGCTAGTTCAATTGTCACAGCCTCCTCTGACACCCTACTTAAATTAGTATTCTTCCCATTACCCTGTTTATTGTCTCTGGAGTACTCATCTACTATAAAATTATCCTGTTTATTCGTCTGGGGTCTGCCTCTTCCCACTAGAATATAAGCTTTATCTATATAGGTTTCCTGATTATATAATTCACCACAATATACTTGGCTCCGAGTTTTTACAGTGCCTGGCACATTTGCTGAATAAATGAATTATTACTATCAGTATGGCATCCAGAGATAGTTGGAGGGAAAAATAAAGCACAAGTTTAGAAGTCACAACAGAATGAAGACAAGGACAGTATCAGCCATCTCACTATCAGCTATGACACTTCACTCTGAAAGCCAAAACCAAGGTCTGAGGGAAAAGCTGGCTTTCTAGCAGTAGCTCTGGACTATTGCCACAGTCAATTACAATCTTCCCTAATGAGTATCAATTCCAGCCGGCTTCAAATTGCAGTGTCAACCAGGAAGGACACCCTGAATGGGTACCAAAATGGTGTGTTAAATTTGATAATATATTTCTTTGACTCTAAGACACAATTGTAACAACTCTGGAATTGGGGTGCATCTTACAACTGTCAGCATCAGAACTTACAAAATAGGTGTCAGTGACTTAAAGAAAATCAGAGAAGCACTCCTTTAACCCTTAAGCGCCTAATGGCTATAGAGAGAAGGGGAGGAGATGAAGCAATAAAATGTAGGCTAGCTCCACATAACTGGGCTCTTCTGTTAAGTCCATTAACAATGGCTTTTTATTTTTTATTGAATTCTTCATGAAACTCTATATTATTAGTGAACAATATTAGCTGGGCTTAGTGGCTCAGACTGTAATCCCGCGCTTTGGGAAGCCGAGGTGAGTGGATTGCCTGAGCCCGTGGGTTCGAGACCCGCCTGGGCAACTTGGAGAGACCTCATCTCTACAATAAAATCAAAAAATTAGCTGGGCATGGTAGTGCACGCCTGTAGTTCCAGCTACTGTGTATGTGATTAGTAATACTGAAAGCTTTGTATAGGATTATATAGTCGTGCTGTCCACGTTTCATGTGGCTATTTAAATCCAAATTAATTACAACTGAAAATCATTTTCCTCAGTTACACTAGCCACACGTGACAGTATAGAAACATTCCCATTATCACAGAAAGGTTTATTGGACAGAGCTGATATAGAGAAACCCTGGAACTTAAGATTTGAATTCAACTCCTGTCATAAACCACACTAGTCCTCAGTTTCTTAACCTATAAAACAAAGAGGCTGCATCAGGTGAACTACATCTTCCAATTATAATAGTTTATGGTTTTCCTAAGAGTTCCATAGTTTGGAACTTCTCTTGCATAAGCATGAGCCAGCAGTTAGTAGCAGAGATACTGGTTAACTATTAGAAATTGCCGGAGGGCTGGGCACTTTGGGAGGCCTACATGAGAGGATTGCCGGAGCCTGGGGGTTTAAGACCAGCCTGGGCAACTTGGTGAGACCTTGTCTCTAAAATAAATCACAAAAACTAGCCAGACGTGCTGGCATGCATCTATAGTTCCAGCTACTTGGAAGGCTGAGGCGGAAGGATCACCTGAGCCCAGCAAGTCGAGGCTGCAGTGGCCATGAGCATGCTACTGCACTCCTGCCTGGGCAACAAAAGTGAGACTCCAACTCAAAAAAAAAAGAAGAAACTGCCAGAAAGAAAACACCTGTATACGTAATAAGAAAACGCTATAATGCACAAGCCATATGAATGACTGTGTAAGTCATTCACTCCACCTTTCCCACTACTCGCTTATTATGTATTTACCCCTTTATAAAACTCAAAATATATTAAGGTCTCCTGTCATTACAGAATGACGTCAACATTTTTAAACAACAGTAAAACTTCCTGGTGACCCAAGTGAATGCAATATCCTCAAATCCTAAGCAGGAAATGAGAGCAGAAAGCAGAAAAGAGCATTCATGTCAACAGCTGGAAAACAGTGCTCAAGGCAGAGACAAATGAATAGACTGAGGTCTGGGGAAGACCCTGAAAAGTCCGCAACATGCTAAAAAATTATTTAAATGCCCATATTTGATACCTGAGGGTTTAGGCTTCTATTTTTAAAATTTAAGTAAACTGTGTTCTCTGCTAGATAATATTATCCAAGGTGGTTTTAATATAGCAACAGCCTCCTTAACTACACACTCCATTTCCATCCATGCTGGCCTACAGTCTATTTGCAACACAGCAAATAGTACGTCACCATGTCATGATTTTGCTTGCACTTCCTAACGGTTTCACATCTCACTCCATATAAAAGCCAAAGAACCACTCCTCCATACATCTCTCTTTGACCTCACTCCACCTTTCCCATTCTAGCCACAATGAACTCCTTGCTATTCCTGAATGCTAACCACACTCCCATCTCAGGGTCTTTGCACTTACCAGTTATTCCGCCTGGAATGCTCTTCCCCAAATATCTGCACAGCCCACTCCTTCAGCACCTTAAGTTTTTAGTTCAAAGGTTACTTCACTGAAGGCTTCTCTGACCAACCATACTTATTAAAATCACAATCTCCTTCCTCAATACTTCTTATCTTACCTTCTCTTCTACATTTTATCCACACCACTAAACATTTTTGAACATAGTTATTTATTCCTTTTATTTACTATCTCTTCCCACTAGATTGAGGGTGTTGATTTCTGTTTTATGCACTAATTTAACAAGGGCACCTAGAAAAGTGCACATAACAGATGCCTAATAAATATTCATCACATAATAAAATTATGAAACTTGCCCAAAAGTCACATAGCTGGTGACTGGTTGCTGGGACTGAAATTCAGGCAGACTGGCCCCAAAGCTGTGCTACTGTCCCCTTGCTAACTGCCTCTGTTCATGTCAGTGCATAGAAGAGAACCTGGAAGTATACAGACCAAGAAAGCCACCATGTTGTCTACGGATAGGAGAGGGTTGCAGGTAATTTTGTGTTTTCTTGTATGGGTTAATTTTGCTGTAATGAGTTTATAATGCTGCTAAAATCAGAAATACTAAAGGCTGCATTTTGAAAAGCAAAATCTATTTCCTTAGCTTACTGTATAGGACCTGTTTTCAGCTAAGAGGAAAACAAGAGACCTGGCTACTAGTTCCAGCTGTCACACAAGGCATGTAGTAAGTGCTCAATAAAATTTGTATTCATGAAACATCTAAAAAAATAACTATTCATCACATAAATTAAATATGTTCAATATCCTATGGAGTAAAACCGGCACTCCAGGAGTGCAGTCATGTTTACCCTGGGGTTTCATGTACTGCTTGCTTTATACCTACTACAACTAGGAGATAATATAATATAGCCCAAACTGGGGCAATCTTGAGAGTCAAAGGAGACTAATAATAATTACATTGTAAAACAGACATAAACTGGATTTGTCCTAGGCACACCAAGATAGTATCTACAGCCCATTTTATTTTTTATTTATTTATTTTGAGTTGGAGTCTCACTCTGTCGCCCAGACTGGAGTGCAGTGGCCATTCCCGGCCACCGCAGCCTCGACCTGCAGGGCTCCGGCGATCCCTCTGCCTCAGGCTTCCAAGTAGCTGGAACTACAGGCGCACACTACCACGCTCAGCTAATTCTTTATTTATTGTAGAGATGAGGTCTCGCCAAGTTGCCCAGGTGGGTCTTGAACCTGCGGGCTCAGGCAATCCACTCATCTCAGCCTCCCAAGGCACGGGATTACAGGCTGAGTCACCGAGCCCGGCTTACAGCCCATTTTAGAAGCATGGGCTAAGCGTGCCCATGTAACACACAGAAAGCAAGCCTTCTAGAACAGTTCACCAATATGGAGGAGACATTCAGTATGTAAATAGTTTATACTTCATTCTTTCATTGAACAGATCTTTTTCACTTATTAAGCTTAACATATACTTAAAAGAAAAAACTTGCTGAAACAATGAAAGAACATACATTTGCCCAATATTATGCCAGAAAGTCTGTGGACTGCAGCATTTTTCTTAATTGGAAAAAATGGAAAACGATCTACTGGTTGAGTAATAAAAGGTAATTAAATTATAGCATATTATGCAATGGAACTTAAGTTGTAGAATATTTAAGTCCATGGGAAATGTTCAAGATATATGTTAAGCAAAAAATGAAAATTAGAAATAAGATCCCAATTTAGTTTTTATTTTATTTATTTATTTATTTTAGTTGTAGTCTCACTGTTGCCCAGACTGGAGTGCAGTGGCATGCTCCTGGTCACCGCAGCCTCGCCCTGCTGGGCTCCAGCAATCCTTCCACCTCAGCCTTCCAAGTAGCTGGAACTACAGGCATGCACTACCACGCCCGGCTAATTTTTTATTTATTATAGAGATGAGGTCTCCCCAAGTTACCTGGATGGGTCTCGAACCCGCTGGCTCAGGCAATCCACTCGCCTCAGTCTCCCAAAGTGATGGGACTACAGGCTGAGCCACCAAGCCCAGCCTTTTTTTTTTTTTTTTCAATTTAGTTTTTAAAGAATGTTCCTGGCCGGGCTCAGTGTTTGAGACCAGTCCAGGCAACCTGGCGAGTCCTCGTCTCTACAATAAAATAAAAAATAGCTGGGCGTGGTAGCACATGTCTGTAGTTCTGACTACTCGGAAGGCTGAGGCAGAAGGATCACTGGAGCCCAGAAGGTCCACGCTGGAGTGGCCATGAGTGTGTGTGCCACTGCACTTCAGCTTGGGCGAAGAAGTGAGATTCCAACTTAAAAAATAAAAAAAGCCTATAATCCCGCGCCTTGGGAGGCTGAGGTAAGTGAATTGCCTGAGCCCGCGGGTTCGAGACCCGCCTGGGCTACTTGGAAGGCTGAGGCAGAAGGATCGCCGGAGCCCAGCAGGTCGAGGCTGCGGTGGCCGGGAGCGGCCCCTGCACTCCAGTCTGGGCAACAGAGTGAGACTCTAACTCAAAAAAAAAAAAAAGAATGTTCCTATGTATGTCCAGGAAGACTAAAAGGAAATAACAAAATGTCAACATTGGCAATGTTTGTATAGTGGGAACATATTTTATTTTGGTTTTCTATACTTCCTAAATTTTCTTCAACAAGCATGTACAATTTTCATCAGAAAAAAATGTTATAAAAATCTGACAAATATCTCAAGACAAAAGGCCATGCCATTCATCCATTACACAATGCATTTTAATTCATATCCTTACGTTAAATCACTCAATCAAATCTTTTCAAGCACCTAGTATATGCTGGACACTGTTAAGTTGTGGGAATTCAAAGAAATAATACAAAATTCCAGCCAGGCATGGTGGCTCATGCCTGTAATCCCTGCACTTTGGAAGGCCCAGGTGGGAGGACTGCTTGACCCCAGGAGTTCAAGACTAGCCTACGCAACATAGCAAGAACTTGTCTCTATTTAAAAAAAAATTAGCCAGGTGTGGTGGCGTGCATCTGCAACCCCAGCTACTAGGGAGGCTGAGGCAGAAGGATCATCTAAGCCCAGGAAATCAAGGTTGCAGTGAGCTGTGATGGTGTCACTGCACTCCAGCTTGGGCGACAGAGCGAGCTCCCAACTCACAAAATAAAAACAAAAACAAAATGTAAAAAAAATCCCACCAGTCAATGAAAAAACGTAACTTCAATAAAGAGTAAAGCTGATGAGGTGCAGGCAACATAACTGTCTCATAACCTAATTTGATTTACTTTCTCAATTGGATCGAGATACAGTTATGTCCCTGGACCTCATCAACTCTACTCCTTATTGAAGTCATGTCACGTTTTTCAATATAACCTTAGCTGTTATTAAGGGTCATATTAAAAAAGAACCAGATGAGTAAAGTTTCAGCATGTTTTATAAATTACCATGGCACTATTCATAATGCTGTCCAATGTTCTGTTACATAAAGGCAACAAAACTTTTGAAATTTGGAATGAAATTCATCCTACTCTTTATTTCCCAATAGATTTTCAAAATACTAGAAGAGTAGCATTCTCCTGAGCAAAATGTTCAAACCAAGTCATAGTCATCCATTCATACACTCTGCTTAAGTCACAACATATGTCAGAGACTATAGGAAACACTGCCTTCAAGGACCTTATAGCATAAACTGAAGAAACAAAACAGAGTGTTAAACAGTACAAGAAGAATAATACACTGTTATTATATTACGTGTCCAATAACTAGTAAGGGAAAGCTGAACTGTGAAAACCAGGTAATTGCAAGAAAAATGGGAGGGAAGAGGGAAGATGAACAGCATCCATGAAACCGGATGAAAGTGGCATTTTAAGATTCTAGTTGCAATGTACAAGATGAACTGGAGGATGGAAAAGAAGTGAAAGTAGGCTGTTTAGGTAAGAAATTGTGTTGTAATTCAGAAACAAAATGTAAGGAAATGTATTCATGTGGCAGAAACGGAATGGCAAGAGGATGCAATGCCATACGTATTTAAAAGATGAAGTTGGGTGACAAGATATGGGGAGCAAATAAAAAGCATAAGCTGAAGAGAACACTCAAGTTTTAAGTTTAGATAACTGGGTTAATAGTGGTTTTCATCAAAGGACAAATATGTGATGTATATTTTTCTAGGGTGGGGTTAAGGTATTGTGTACCTCATGGACATGAAGTCGAAATTAGTATCTTTTGGACAAGCATGAAATTCACCAAAGACAAAGATGAAAAAGAAGACTTAGCTATCTTTTAGGGGATAAAAAATACAATTATCTGGAGCTCCTCTATTTATCAAATAAATGTCTACTATGTTCCAGGCCCGGTGCTGGGTAAACATTTTAGTGTACAAGAGCAGGTATTGCTTGACATCTCCTCCTCACTCTAAGGTCTAGGTTATGGTCAAACCACACTTCATGATGTACATTGAGATATGGTGCTTTATTATGACTACGAACATGTAATTTATTTTTGTTAGCAAATTCTGCTTTTCAATTCTTAAGATCCCGCCAGTGTCTATTTCTAAACAGAAGCTTAGTGGGATATGTGAATAGAGATAACACTAGTACAGAAGAGAAATTTAGTTTGGGCATTGACAAGCTTACATGTTCTTAGACAGCTACCAATAGCAACGTCATCTGTAAAAAGACAAATCCTCCTAAATGCAATGCAATCCTAAATCTAGATCTTACGAAATTACGAAGCTTTGTAAAATGTTCCTATAAAACATACAATTCACTGTAAGGGTCAATCAGGTGTTTTTTTGCTTTGTTTTGCTTTTTAATCGAAAACACAGAATTGCTGCCTGTAAAACTTTGAAACTGTACATTTCGGGAATCAAACACATACCTGGAAGTTTAAAATTCTGCTCGTTTTTTTTCAAAGAGCCATCAGCCTGAAACCGGTCAGGCTGAGGAGAAAAAGTCACTGGCTCATCCATCTGAATCCCCAAAGACGCCTCCATCACCAAACACCTGGGATGCAAAATGCCAGCTAAAGGATTACGTCCACAGGGGGAGCAAAGCAGCTGTGAAAATTACAACACCGGAGAAGACAAGTTTGGATCACTCACTGAACCGAGCACTAAAACAACGCCCCTGCCTCCCAAGGGGCAAACGTTTTACAACGCACCATATGTCCAAGCCCCCAAAGTTACGGAAACTGAGGCCATTCCTAAGGAATTCCGTTTGCTTCCAGAAATGCCGGCAGGGGGGCCGGAGGGAGAATTTCCCAGTTGGGCGCGGGGGGGGGGGGGGGGGGTGGGGGTCAGCCCCAGCGGGGGGAGGGGAGACGAGGCGGGGGGGCTGCCCCCGC
>CAUYQG010001446.1:0-16734 GCA_963574415.1 Tarsius wallacei
CACCTCCAAAAAAGAAAGAAAGAATAATCCCTCAATCATGATCTTATTTATTCATAAGTCCAAGGGAATAACCACTTCACGGCCCTACACCTTGCATCCCTCCTTCAATGAGGATTCTCTCACCTGCTCTATATGTACCCAGATGATTTCCAGGATCAGGAGAGAACAAGCTTGCTCCCATTTTCCCTTCTATTAGAAACATAGTCAATATCATACTGAACGGGTAGAAGTTGGAAGCATTCCCCCTAAGAACCGGAACAGGACAAGGATGGCCATCTTTACCCTGCCTATTTAACATAGTACTGGAAGATCTAGCCAAAGAAATCAGCCAAGAAATAAAAAGCATCCAAATAGGAAATGAGAAAGTCAAATAATCTCTCTTTGGAGACAATATAATTCTATATATAGAAGACTCAGAAGACACCTAGATGTGATAAGCAACTTCATTAAGGCTTCAGGCCACAAACACAACTTTCAAAATAAGCAGCATTCTTATACACCAAAAGCGTTCAAGCTGAGAACCAAATCAAGAACACAATCTTATATACAATAAACACACACACACACACACACACACACACACCCTTGAAATATACCTAACCAAAGAGGTGAAAGAGCACTACAATGAGAACTACAAAATTGCTGGCGTGGGAGAGGAAATCAAAGATGATACAAAAACAAATGAAAGAACATTCCAAGCTCATGGGTTCAAATAATATCATGAAGATGTCCATAACTGCTCAAAGCAATCTACAGATTCAACATAATCCCTATGAAATTACCAGCATCATTTCTCACAGAACAAGAAAAATAGTTTCCAAAATTCATTTGGAAGCAAAAACGAGCCTGAAAAGCTAAAGCAAGCCTAAGTAAAAACCTAGAGACATCACATTACCCAACTTCAAACTTTATTACAAGGCTACGGTAATCAAAACAGCATTACCTCTACAAAAATAAGAATATAGAACAATGGAATGGAATAGGGAACCCAGAAATAAAGTCATTCACCTACAACCAACTGATCATTGGAAAAGTCAACAAAAATAAACATTGGGAAAAGACACCCTATTTAACAAGTGGTGCTGGCAAAACAGGCTAACTGTGCAGAAAACCAAAGCTGGTCCTTTACTTCTCACCTTACACAAAAATTAACTCAAGATTGATTGAAGACTTTTTTTTAGTTGGTTTCTCACTCTGTCACCCAGGTTGGAGAGTAGTGGCATGCTCCTGGCCACCGCAGGCTCAACCTGCTGGGCTAAGGCAATCCTTCCTCCTCAGCCTTCCAAGTAGCTAGAACTACAGGCACGTACCACCATGCCCAGCTAACTTTTTGATTTATTGTAGAGATGAGGTTTTACCAAATTGCCCAGGCTGGTCTTGAACCCACGGGTTCAGGAAATCCTCTCACCTCGGCCTCCCAAAGTGCTGGGATTATAGGCGTGAGCCACTGAACCTGGCCAATTTTTTTTTTTTGAGTCAGTCTTACTCTGTCACCCAGGCTGTAGTACAGTGGCATGATCATGGCTCACGAAGCCTCCACCTCCTGGGCTGATGGGATCCACCATCTTCAGTCTCCCAAGTAGCTAAGACAGCATGCATGTGTCACCATAACCAGCCAATTTTTAAAATTTTTATAGAGATGAGGTCTCTCTATCTTGCCTAGGCTGGTCTCAAACTCCTGGGTTCAAGCAATCCTCTCATCGTGGGCTCCCAAAATGGTGGGATTACAGACGTAAACTTTACATCATGCCCAACCTTGATTAAAAGCTTAAATATAAGACCTCGTACTTTAAAAATACTGGAAGAAAACCTAGAAAACACTCTTCAGAATGTTGGTCTATGCAACACATTTATGTCCAAGTCCTCAAAACCAAATGTAGCAAAAACAAAAATTCACAAGTGGGACCTACTTAAATGAAGGATATTGTGCAAAGCAAAATAAACTATTAATAGAGTAGAGAGACACTCTACAGAATGGGAGAAAACATTTTCAAACTATGCATCCAACAAAAGGACTAACATCCATAATCTACAAGGAACTTAAACTGACAAGAAAAAAACCCATAAAAACATGGACAAAGAACATGGACAAATATTTCTCAAAGGAACATATGTAAATAACCCACAAATAGGAAAAAATACTCAACATCATCAGTCTTCAGAGAAACACACATCAAAACCACAATGAGATACCATCTCACATCACTCAGAATGGCTTTTATTAAAAAGTCAATTAGTCTATCATACTCAGCAATCTATCACAGAAACAAAGAACTGAGTACCACGTGTTCGTTCTCACTTATAAGTAGACCCTGAACATTTATCATAATACTGTAAGAAAGGGTTTAGTAGTGGCGGGATACTGCCAGGGGAGGGATGGGGGGAGCACATAGCATCAATAAGAGTACCTGATGTCAAACCAAGCAAAGTGGGGACCAAAGGGAGGTTCAAACTTTACCTGTACGATGACAACGTATATACCTAATCTTGAATTGTACCCAACATTTTTAAATTAAAAAAAGTAAAACCAGAGAAGAAAAAAAAGTCAAACAACATATGTTCGCGAGGTTACAGAGAAAGGGGAATGCTCAAACACTGTTGTTGGCAACGTAAACTAGTGCAGCCTCGGTGGAAAGCTGTTTGAAATGTATCAAACAGCTAGAAATTATCTTAAGCAAATGAACCTAGAAACAGAAAACCAAATACTGCATGTTCTCACTTATAAATGGAAACTAATGAGCTAGGGAGGTGAAAAATACAAGTAGTCTCAACTACTCAGTAATGATTGCCTGAGCCCAGGAGGTTGAGGCTGCAGTGAACCCTGATTGTGCCATTGCACTCCAGCCTGGGCAACAGAGTAAGACCCCAACTAAAAATAAATAAGTAAATAAGTACAAGGAAGCTAAACATTAGGTACACACGGGCAAAAAGATGGAACAACAGACACAATGGAGACTCCTAAAGGGAGGAGGGAGAAGTAAGACTACCTATTGGATACCATCTCCACTATTTGAGTGATGGGTTCCATAGAACCCCAGAACTCATCGTCATGCAATATAACCACATACGAGCATGTACATGTACCCCTTGAATTCAGAATAAATTAAAAATAAAAGTATCTTCACCCCCTCTATCTTTACCTTCTCTAACCTGTAAGGGATCATGTTGTTAGGAATGGACCACTGAAACTCTTTTGAGAATAACCGAGGCCATATGGGCACCTAATATCTCCCAAGATCAGGTAAGGCAGCTCAAGGTTCCTGCACCTCCATCCCATCATCAGTCTAAAGACACCACAAACTTGTACTTGGTGAGCCTTACTCTACCCAGAAAAGAACCAGTTACACATAGTATAAGTGACTGATATCTGTCTGGGTAGGGCACCGCACACAGCATGTCTGAATGGAGAGCTTCTGTCCCATGTTCCAACGTAAACCACGGCAGCTTACACACTCCCACAAGTAGAGCATGATAACTGAACCCTGATCTCATAAGGACTAGAGAATACCCACTCCACTGACCTCTAACTTGTATCCCATCTTCAGTGAGGGTCTTCTGAGCTGCTCTATGTTTTCCTGCATGATAGGAAGGACCAGGAGAGAACAAGTTTGTTCCTTTTTCCCTTCTATTGGAAAGTATCTTCATCTCTTTTATCTTTACCTTCTCTAACCTGTAACTGTTCACACTGTTAGGAATGCACCATTATATCATCTTGAAGATGCCTGGGGTCTAGGTGGCCATCTAGGATCTCCTGAGATCAGGTAAGGTGCCTTAAGGCACCCTCCTCAACACTGGTCTGAAGGACACCACAAGCAAGTATTTGGTGTGCCTTACTCTACCCAGAGACAAACCAGTGACGTGTCATGTAAGTGACTGATACCTGTCTGGGTAGGGCACTGCACAAAGAATGTCTGAATGTGGAAGTGCTATCCCATCCCTCACAGTGACTCCCTGAAGCTTTAATCACTCCCCTCAGCCCAGTGTGATGCCTGAACCCTGATATTACTCACTGATAAGTTCTAAAGAATACCCACTCCAGTGTCCCCCAACTTACTTAAAGAGGATCCTCTCACCTGCTCTGTGTATACCTGGACGATAATCCAAAGCAAGAGAAAACTACTTGTTCCCATCTTCTTTTCTAGGCAACATCTTCCTCTCTAACCTGTAGATGTACAACACAACAGAAATGGATTACTAAAAATAGTTTGCTCCTCCCCAAAGTTAAAAAACGGACACACATATACACAAACACCATTTGAGGCATCCTCCACATCCGCTGCACTCTAAAAATAATTACAATATAAACATAAGGAAAACCAGTTGAAAGATCCCCAGAATCCTAGTAATGGAAGTGGATATGGGTCAAGGAGTATGAACATGGATAGGACAGAAATGTCACTTCCTCTTTCATTCCTTAACCTAGGCAACTAAGCCTGAAGGGACAGTCCTCATACCTTGTAGCCCTCAGGGATCCTCCTCTTGGAACTGGAACAAATCCCACAAAAGGGATTAGACTCCTTAGGTAGTGGCTCACATGTCCAGTTAATGTAGAAACAGGAATGAGAGGATTGAGGTGCTGCAGTCAGGTGACTGAGAGCAGGGACAATAGACAACAACTGTCTTTCAAGCATCAGCTCTGTAGTCTGCTGTCAAGACAGTTATTAACATTCTTTTTCTTTTCTACTTAATGCTGTTATTATCAAGCTATCCCAGGTCATCCTATTTCCTTCATCAAGTCCTTTGTCGGTCTGTGACTGAAGTATTCCATCTGTGAAATAAAGACTATGATACAATGAATACACTTATCCTCTTCCAACTTTTAACAACTTTGTTAACTGAGATATAATTCACATACAAAAAGCCAATCTTTTAAAACTCAGTCAATTTTAGGCCAGGCTTGGTGGCTGACACCTGTAATCCCAGCACTTTAGGAGGCAAGAAGATTGCTAGAGCCCAGAGGTTCGATATCAGGCTGGGCAATTTGGCAAGACCTCACGTCTACAATAATTTTTTTAAAATTAGCCAGACATGATGGCACATGCCTATAGTTCTAGCTACTTCGAAGGCTGAGGCAGAAGTATCACCTGAGCACAGCAGATCAAGGCTGCAGTAGCCATGAGTGTGCCACTGCATTACAGGCTGGGATAGAGTCAGACTCTGACTTTAAAAATAATAATTTTACAAAATATACTCAATTTCAGGATATTGGCTGGTACCTGGAAAACCCTGACCTACTTTGTATCTCTGGATTTTCAGTTAGTAGAAATTTCACACAAATGGAATCCTATAATATGTGTCCTTTTGTGTCTGTCTTTCACTTACTGTAACGTTATCAAGGCTCCTGAATGTGGTAGCATGTATCAGTGCTTCATATCCATTTGTGCCTGAAAAATATTACATTGCATGGAAAAACCACATTTTATTTATCCATTCATCAGGTAATAGATACAAAAGGTTGTTTCCAACTTTGGGCTTTTATGAACAATACTGTTATGAATATTAGTATACAAATTTTCCCCCCTTTTTTTCTACGTCGGCTTGCTAGGGGAGCGTTCTTTGCAAAAATATACAAACTCAGATTTTGTGGCTATGTAGCTAGGATTCAAGTGCTGAATCACAAATTAATACCACATTTAACTTTTTGAGGCACTCCCACACTGTTTTCCAAAGCGGCCGGATCATTTTACCATCCTACCAGCAATGTGTGATTCTTCTCATTTTCCCCCCAATCTCACCACACTTCACATGATACATCTTTTAGATGAGAACCTTCTTCTGGGCATGAAGTATAATGTCATTGTATTTTTCACTTGTATCGCCCTCATTGCCTGTAGTTTTATTTTTTCAAATGTTTATTGGTCACTAATACATTTTTGGTGAAAAAGCTACTAAAATTATTTTCCTGCTTTTAAATAAGTTTATATTCTTACTATTCAATAGTGGAAATTATATAATCTACATAAAATTATCTTATGTGATATACGATATGAAAATATTTTTTTAACATAGTAACTTCTTTCAGAATTCTTGACAAAAACTAGAATTGTCCTTTTCTTCATACCAAAATTTCTCTAAAAGATAGCACTTCAATAAGACACCATGACATGGCCAGGCTAGAATGACACAAAGTCGTTCCAAAATCCTAAGTTTGGTGCAAAGCTCTCTGAATACAATCAACCCTTGTAAGACAAAGATACAGGATTACTAATAGAGGAATAGCACAAAGGCAAAGGTGTCATTTTGTATACTTGATACTCTGATTTAAAGCAATTAACAGGGATAGTGTAGGATGTAATACTTGATCTAAAACTATTTCAGAATGTGTACTTCTACAACTAGAATAGTCTGAAAAATGAGTAACATCAAGAGGTAAGGTGGTAGGCCAAATTTGAAATGTACAAAAATTAGAATGTAATTTGTAACAATTAACAATAAATTACAAAGAAAATAAAAAAGGATGCAAGAACACAGTCTCACTAAAAACCTAAATACTAAGCATAAATTTATCTAATGCTTTTAGACACCCACAAAGGAGGCATCTTTCCTGGAGAACTCAGACTTGAATATCTCAACCTTCTTTTGCGTTTGTATCAGGAGTAAACAGGATCTATACTGAGAACCTGTTCCTATCAGTTGAGATTAAAACACGTGGTCTATAGCCACAGTTAAAGCCTAAACGTCTTGAGGATCTTTGAGGTACAGGTGCCTGCCAAGATCCTCCCGGGTTAAAGCAATTCAAGGAAGCATGCAGCTCCACCCCATCACAAGCCCAAGGACTCTGGAAAGATGATAATTGGTGACTCACACTATAATCAGAAAAGTACCAGTTCCACGTTGTGTAAGCGCTTGGCATCTTTTGAGTAGGGAAATACAGCAGGGCTGAATAAGCAGGTGCTGCCCAATTCCCCACCATTCTCTCCTGCAGCTTTAATCACTACCATCAGCACAGCATGATGCCTGAACCCTGATCTTATTCATAAGGCCCTTTAAAAAGACCCACAAAACTGCCCTCCAACTTGCCTGTCTCCCCACAATAAGCATCTTCTCACTTATTCGATGTTTACCTAGGAGACTGCCAGGCCCAGGAAAAAATTAAGTGGGTTTTCATTTTCTCCTCTTCAATAAAGAAGTATCATCATCTCCTCTATCATTACTTCCTCTATCCTACATGTGTTCACTTTGTAAGAAGTGGAACTTTCAAATCATCTTGTGGATGACTGAGGTTGAGGTGGTTGCTTAGAATCTCCTGGGATCAGGAAAGGCGGGTCAAGGCACATGAAATTCCACTCAATCACCAGTCCGAAGGCCAAAATAAATTTGTACTTGGTGAACCACACTATCCAGAGAGGAACCAGTCACTGGTACTGAGTCCTAAGTGACCGGTGCCTTTCAGGCTAGGGCCCTGCACAAAGCACGTCTGAATGTGGACGTGCCGCCCCTCCTCAAATGAAACCCACCACAGTTTTCGTCACTCCATTCAGCACAGAATTAGGCCTGAACCCTGATCTTGTGTATTCACTAGTCCAAGAAAATACTTACCCCCTTGCCCTCCAACGTGCATCCCTCACTCAATGAGTAATCACCCACCTGCTCTGTGTTTACCTAGATGATTCATGAGAACAAGCTTGTTCTCATTTTCTCTTCTATTAGAAAGTATCTTCACCTCCTTTAACTTTCCTAACCTGTAGGTATTCTCATTGTTAGAAATGGGCCATTGAAATCACCTTGAGGATTACTGAGGTCCAGCTGGCTGCCTAGAACCTCTGCAGATCGGTAAGGCAACTTATTCCCATCACTTGTCTAAGGGACTACAAACTTGTACATGATGAGTTTTACTCTATCCAGACAGGAACCACTCGCGTGTAGTCTAAGTTCTGGATAGAGTACTGCAAACAGCATGAGTGAATGTGGAGTTGCTGGCCCATACCCAATTGTAACCCACTGTAGTCCCATCATTTTTCTCACTGGAACATTATACCTGAATCATGAAATTATTTTTTAGTTCTAGGGAATATCACCTCCTCTACCCTGCAAACTGCATTTTTCTCTCAGTGGAGCTACCCTCAACTGCTCAATGGGTTTCTGGATGATTGCACCAGGAATAAAGAAAAAGCTTGTTTCCGTTTTCTCTTTTATGAGGAAGCATCTTTCTCTTCTCTATATTTACCTTCTCTAACCTATATGTGCACATATTGTTAAGAACAGACCATTGACATCTTCCTGCGGATGTCTGAGGTTCAGGTGGCCACCTGAGATTAAATCAGGATGTTCAAGCCTTCTCCAGCTTCTCCCATGTCACCAGCCAAAGGCCACCACAAACCTTGTCCTGGTGAGCATTACTCTACCCAGAAAAGAACAAATGATACATCGTAAAAGTGACTGGTACCTTTCTGATTAAGGCCCTGCACACAGCATAGCTTAATATGGAGGTCTACTGGATAGATCAACTAAAACTCCTACAGCATTTATCATTGCCTTCAGCACAGTAACAAGCCTGAACCTTAATCCTTTCAATTCATATATCCTAGGGAGTACCCACTCCACCCCATATACCTTAAATCCAGTCCTCAGTGAGGATCCACTCATGTGCCACGCAATGACTGGCAGGGAGAGCAGAGAACATGCTTGTTCCCTAGTCTCTTCTATAAGGAAGTATATTCATCTCCACTTACCTTATCTTCTCTAACCTAAACATGCTCATGTTGAAAGGAATGAAGAGTAAAATTATCTTGAGCAAAAATGAGGTGCAGGAGGTCACCCAGGATCTCCTGGAATCAGGCAAGGCAATTCAAGGCACCATCATGGGGCTGAAGGCCATCACAAGCATGTACTTGATCAGTTTTCTTTTACCCAGGGAGGCATCAGACACATGTAGTATAAATGAATGATATCTACCTGGATAGGGCACTGTACACAGTAGGTCTGAATGTGAAACTACTGCTCTATATCCCACTGTAACTACCTGCAGCTTTCACCACCCACCCAGTACACTGTGACGTCTGAACTCTGATCTTATTTATTCTTAAGGGCTAGGGAATGCCCACTCCACTGGCCTCCATTTTAATCCTTTCCAAATGAGTACCAACTTACCTGCTTTATATTGACCCAGGTAATAGGCAAACTTGTTTCCATTTTCTCATGTATCTTCAGCAACTGTTTTTACGTTTTCTAACCTCTAGGGATTCACGGTGTCAGGAATAATCCACTGAAAAAATCTTGAAAATGACTAAGGTTAGGTAACTATGCCCTTTCTCCTAAGAGCAAATAAGGCACCTTAAGGCATCTGTACCTGCCACTGCATCACTAGTAGGAAGACCTCCAAATATCTGTACTGGGTGAGCCTTAATCTACCCAGAGAAGCACCAGACACATTTAGGATAAATGACTGATATCTTTCTGGGTAGGGTACAGCCCACGACGTATCTGAATTTGGAGCTTCTGCCACATACCCAGTGAAAGTTCTGGCAGCTTTCATCACCTGCCCAGTAGCCACGACCCCTGCACCTCGAAATTATTTGTCTGTAGGTCGTAGGAAATATCCACCCACTGGCCCACACCTTGCATCCCTCCCTCACTGAGTACTCTCTCACCTGCTGTATATTTACCTGGTGATTGGGAGGACCACGAGACAACAAGCATGTTCCCATTTCTCATCTACTAGGAATTACCATCCCCTCCTCTGTCTTTATCTTCTTTTAACTGTAGGTGTCAGGTTGGTAGAAATAGAGTATAGAAAGCACCTTGAGAATGAGATCCAGGTAACCACCTAGTATTCTCCAAGATCAAGTAAAGCAATTCAAGGTGCCTGTAGTTTCACCTTTAGCACGGGTTCGAAGCCACCAAATACTTGTACATTGTGAGCCTTCCTCTACCCAGAGAGGCATCAGACACATGCAGAATAAATGACTGATACCTGTCTGGGGAGAGCACTGCACACAGGAGTTTGAATGTAGAACTACTGCTCTACACCCCAACGTAACCACTTGCAGTTTTCATTAACCACCCAGTACACCATTACATCGGAACCCTGGCCTTATTTATTCATAAGGGCTATGGAATACCCACGCTGCTGGACTCCACTATGACCCTTCCTGGATGAGTTCTGACTCACCTGCTCTATATTGACCTGGGTAATAGGGCCAGGAGAGAACAAGTTTGTTCCCAATTTCTCAAGTATCTTCAGCAACTCTGTTATTACCTTCTCTAGCCTCTAGGGATTCATGGTGTTAGGAATAAACCACTGAAATCATCTTGAGAATGACTGAGGTTAGGTGACCATGCTCTATCTCCTAAGATTGGATATGGCTGCTCAAGGCACCTGAAGATTCATCTCCATCACTAGTAGGAAGGCCTCCAAATACCTGTGCTGGGTGAGCCTTAATCTACCCAGAGAGGCAACAGACACGTTTAGTATAAATGACTGATACCTTTCTAGATAGGGTACAGCCCACACCGTATTTGAATGTGGATCTTTTGCCGCATAACCAATGAAAGCTCCGGCACCCTTCGTCACTTCCTCCATGACGCCTGAACCCTGACCTTATTTATTCGTAAGTCTTAGGAAATGCCCACTCCAAAGGCCTCCAGCTTGTGTCCTTCCCTCACTGTACACCCACTCATATTCTTCACATTTACCTGGGAGACTGGCAAGACTAGGAGAGAACAAACTTGTTCTCATGTATTAGGAAGTATTTCTAGCTCCTCTGTTTTTAATCATCTCTGACTTACAGGTGTTTATGTTATTAGAAATGGACAATGAAAATCACCTTGAGGATGATGGAGGTCCAGGTGGCCACCTAGTATCTCCTTTGATCAGGTAAGGAAGCTCAAGGTGTCTGCAGTTAAACCTCCATCGCATGTCAAAAGGTTACCAAATATACTTGTACTTGGTAAGACTTACTCTACCCACAAAGGAACTAGTCACAAGCAGTCTAAGTCACCGATACCTTTCTGGATAGAGCACTGCACACAGCACATGTACATGTAAAGGTGCTGCCCCATCACCCACTGTAACTGCCCACAGCTTTTATCTCTTCCCTAAGCACAGCATGAAGCCTGATCACTAATCCTATTTACTGATAGGTCCTAGGAAATACCCACTTCTCTCCCCTTCAATTTGCATTCTCACCTAATTTGTGTATCATTGTGTAATTGGCAGGACCAGAGAAGAGCAAGCTTAATCCAATGTTCTCTTCCATTAGGAAAAATATTCGGCCTTCCAGTCTTTATTGCCTCTACCTGTTGGTGTGCCTGTTGCTATGAGAGGCACATGGAAGTCATTTTGAGGATGACTGAGATCCAAGTGGCCATGTACTATCTCCTAAGATAAGGTAAGGTAGCTTGAGGTGCCTGCAGCTTCAACCTTATCACTAGTCAGAAGGTCACAAAATACTTGTATGTGGAGAGCCTTACTCTACCCAGAGGAATCAAACTCATGTAGGAGATATGACTGATACCTTTCTGGGTTAGGTAATGCACACAAAATGTCTCAATATGAAACTTTGTCCCATACCCCACTGTAACCCCCTGCCACTTTCATCTCTCCTCTAAGCACAAAATGAGGCCTGATCTTAATTATTAGTAAGTCCTAAGGAATACCCACTTACCGCTCCTTCAACCTTCATCACATCTTCAGTGAGGATCCTCTAAACTCTTCTATGTATAATTGTTAATAGGCAGGATCAGGAGAGAACAAATTTGTTCTGATTTTCTCTATTATGAAGTATGTAAGGCTTCTCTTTACCTTTTATAACTTGTAATTCATGCTAAGAATGAACCACTAAAATCATCTTGAGAATGACTGAGGTATAGGTGGCCACCTAGTATCCAAAGATCAGGTAAGGCAGTTCAAGGCACCTGCATTTGCACCCCCATAACCAATGAGAAGGCTACCAAATACTTGTATTAGGTGAGCCTTACTCTACCTAGACGGAAACCGTTAACAAGCAGTCTAAGTGACTGATACATTTCTAGATGAGGTACTGCACATAGCATGTCTGCATGTGGAGCTGCTGCCCCATACCACACTGTAAACTCCCTGCAGCTTTCATCACTCCCCCCACCCCCGCCCCCACTGCTGAGTAGAGTGTTATGCCTGAATCCTGATCTTTTTTATTCCTAAGTCCCAGGGACTACCCAGACCACTACCCTCCACCTTGTATTATCCCATCTTCAATGAGTGTTCTCTCACCTGCTCTATATTTTCCTGGATAACTTTCAGGACCCGGAGAGAACAAGATAGTTTCCCGTTTCTCAACTACTAGGAAGTATCTTCATCTCCTCGATTTTTATCTTCTCTTACCTTATAGGTGTTCATGTTGTTAAAAAATGGACCACTGAAATCATTTTGAGGAAGACTGAGGTTGAGGTGGCCATCTATAATACTCTGGGTACAGGTAAAGTTTCTCAGACATCTGCAGCTTACACCCATCCCCCACCATAAACCTCAACAGCTTTCATCACTCCCCTCAGCACAACATGAGGCCTGAACTCTAATTTATTTACTCCTGACTCCTAGGAAATACCCACTTCACTACCCTCCAGTTTGTATCCCACCCTCAGTGAAGATCCTCTCACTTGCTCTATGTGTACCTGTATGATTGTCCAGACCAGGAGTGAATTGTCTTGGCCCTGTTTTCTTTGTTCATTTCAAATGATTTGATGCTCCCTGAAGTTAAAAGGACACTTAAACTACACCAACCACATCCTTCTTTTTTCTATATATTCTTCAGTTCAAATCCATAAAAAAATTGTGACAAGATACCCAGAATTTCATAAGAGCACCAGAAATAAGGTGGGGGGGGGCAGAAATTTAACTTCCTCCTTGATCCTCTGAGGGGAAACTAAATTTTAACTTATTTCTGTTGAATTTCACTATAGGCCTCTTATTTTCTGATTTTCCCTGAATCCATCTGAACCTGAAAGAAGTTGTAAAGACAGTATGTATGACGACACGTAACCCTGAACCAGTTCTCATGGCCATGACTGGAACCTCCCTCAAAATATCAATTGAAAGTATCAATACCCATGTGACACTTCACCTATCATACCTTTCAAAGCTTGACACAATTGTAGCAAAGAATCATCTTCTTTCTTCACCAAAGTAAGTAAATTAAGATGATACAGAGCAAAGAAAAAATATGCCTGTTGTCTGCTACTATTATACTTACATATTTTCTTGACATCTACCGAGGCCAGACTCTAATGGATTTAAGGGAACAAAAATGGAGGATATAACTAGTCATATAAACTCATCAGGAGGAAATGAGCCACATCTACTTTTCTAAGGATATTGATTTTTCAGAAAACTATCATTTAGCATTCCATATTAAAAAGAAAAACACATTCACTTACAGTTGACAATATGACGCTGATTTTAAAAAGGCTTCTTGATAGGTAATTCACATATCATACAATTTACCCAGTTAAAATATGCCATTCAATGACTTTTTTTGTATATTCACAGAGTGGTGCAACCATCATCACAATCTAATATTGGAACATTTTCATACCACCCACACACAAAAATACGGTACCCATAAGAACCTCCTAAACTCCCCCAAGCCCCAACCTGAGGTAACCACATAGCTACTTTGTCTCTATAGATTTAACCTTTGATATTTCATATAAAAAGAATCATACACTATGTGATCTTTGGGATTCATCCCATGTTATAGCATCTATCAATATCTAACTTGTTTTTATTGCTGAATAATATTCTACTGTATAAATATACTATGTTTTAGTATCCCTGCATTAATTTGTTTGTTTTTTTTTGAGTTGGAGTCTCACTCTGTCACCCAGACTGGAGTGCAGTGGCCACTCCCGGCCACCGCAGCCTCGACCTGCTGGGCTCTGGCAATCCTTCTGCCTCAGCCTTCCAAGTAGCTGGAACTACAGGCACGCGCTACCACGCCCGGCTAATTTTTTGATTTATTGTAGAGATGAGGTCTCGCCAAGTTGCCCAGGCAGATCTCGAACCCGCGGGTTCAGGCAATCCACTCACCTCAGCCTCCAAAAGCACGGAATTAGAGACTGAGCCACTGAGCCCGGCTATCCATTCATTAATTGATGAATATTTGAGTTGCTTCCACTTTTATGGCTACTAGGAATATACATTCTGTGAACATACAAGTTTTACTGTTAGATAGATGTTTCTATTTCTTCTAAGTAATAACTAGGAGTTGAACTGCAGGGTCATAGGGTTACCAATGCTTAACCACTTGGGGAACTACCAAACTGTTTTTCCAAATGACTACATAACAATATATTCCAGCAGCAACGTATGAGGGTTCCCATTTCTCCACATCTCTGCTGACACTTGTTTACTCTCTATCTTATTGATTAGAAATCCTAGAAGGTATAACTGGCAACTCATTGTTGGTTTTCATTTGCATTTCCC
The DNA here is from genome assembly GCA_963574415.1 of Tarsius wallacei. Lineage (NCBI taxonomy): Eukaryota > Metazoa > Chordata > Mammalia > Primates > Tarsiidae > Tarsius > Tarsius wallacei. Next base: position 14,402 of record CAUYQG010001446.1, read on the forward strand.
TGTTGGAAAAAGATGCAAAACATATTTCATTGTGATTATTGGCCATTTGTGGATGTCTTTAGGAGATAAATATCTATTTGGATTCTTTCACCAACTTAATTTTTTCTACAAAAGAAAAATCCTAAAGGCAGCAAGAGAAAAAGGTCAGACTACCTACCAGGGAAGACCAATTAGAATAGCAGCAGATTTATGTAAAGAAACACTCCAGGCTAGGAGAGCTTGGAGCCCTATCTTCAAAGTTCTAAAAGATAAACAATTTCAACCGAGAATAACCTACCCAGCCAAGCTAAGCATCATCAGTTAGGGAGAATTGAAATCTTTCCCAGACATCCAATCGCTAAGAACCTACAGAGCCACCAGACCACCTCTACAAGAAACACTTAAGAAAGTACTGAACACAGAAGAAAAGGAAAAAAGAATGACAACGTTCCTCACAAGAGTACAGGCAAAAGATTAAAAACACACATGAACCGACTCTAAAACCAAAAGAAAGACAACCCACAAACAGGAAGAACAACAACAACTCTGTAAAAACATTATGACAGGGATCAACTCTCACATTTCAATAATTAGCTTGAATGTGAATGGACTAAACGTACCACTGAAAAGACACAGAATGGCAAAATGGATAAAATATCACCAGGCAACAATTTATTGCCTTCAAGAGACTCAACTCACTAGAAAGGACACTCACAGACTCAAAGTAAGAGGACGGAAAACAAATTTTCAGGCTAATGGAACACAAAAGAAAGGAGGAGTTGCCATCTTAATCTCAGACAAAATACCCTTTAAGCTATCAAAAATTTAAAAAGATACAGAAGGCCACTACAAAATGATAAAAGGTTCAATCCATCAACAAGAAATACCCATCCTAAACATATATGCACCCAACATAGGAGCACCAACTTTCATAAAGCAGCTTCTAGGTAAACTAAAAAAAGATATCGACTCCACCACCATCATAACTGGGGACTTTAATACCCCACTCACAACCCAAAACAGATCATTGGGACAAAAAATTAGCAATGAGATCCGGAACCTCAATGTGACTCTTGACCAAATGGACTTAATCGATACCTACAGAACACTCCACCCAAAGACCACAGAATACACATTCTACTCATCACCGCATGGAACACATTCTAAGATCGACCACATACTTGGCCATAAATCAAGCATAAGCAAATTTAAAAGGACCGAAATTTTACCATGCACCTTCTCGGACCACAGTGGAATAAAAATAAACATTAACACCAACAAGGTTCCCCCCAAACCCACAAAGACATGGATACTAAACAGCATGATGCTAAACAACTCGTGGGTCAATGATGAAATCAAAACAGAGATCAAAAGATACCTGGAAACAAATGAAAATGAAGAAACATCTTACTAAAATCTCTGGGACGCCATGAAAGCTATAGTAAGAGGGGAACTTATATCACTACAAACACACATGAAGAAAATGGAAGGATCACAAATTAACAGCCTAACAAGTCACCTAAGGAAGTTGGAAAAGCAAGACCACAAAAACCCTAATTTTAGCAGAAGAATCTGGATCACCAAAATAAAAGCCCAAATCCAGGACATAGAAGACAAAAAGATAATACAAAAAAACAATGAAACAAAAAGCTAGTTCTTCGAAAGGATAAACAAGATCAATGGTCACCTAGTAGACTGACCAAGAAAAAGAGAGAAAAAACCCAAATAAGCACAATCAGAAACACAAAAGACGAAGTCATATCTGACCCTGAAGAAATACAAAAGATCATTAGAGACTACTATGTACACTTTATGGAAACAAACTTGAAAACCTAAGGGAAATGGAGGTCTTTCTGTCATCACACAACCTGCCTAGGTTGAAACAAGAAATTGAGACCCTAAATAGACCAATAACAATCAAGGAAATTGACTACGTAATAAGAAAACTACCTACAAAAAAAAGCCCTGGACCAGATGGCTTTCCTGCAGAATTCTACAAGACATTTAAGGAGGAGCTGATACCAATCCTACTGAAGGTATTCTAGGCAATTGAGAATAATGGAACTCTCCCCAAATCATTATACGAAGCTAACATCACATTCATTCCCAAGCCTGGTAAAGACCCAACAAAGAAAGAGAACTACAGGTCAATATCTTTGATGAACATAGATGCTAAAATTCTCAACAAGATCCTAGCAAACCGGATTCCACATCACATCTCAAAAATCATCCATCATGACCAAGTAGGCTTCATCCCTGGGATGCAAGGCTGGTTCAACATTTGTAAAACCATAAATGTAATTAAATACATCAACAGATGTCAAAACAAAAACCACATGATTATATCACTAGAT
>CAUYQG010001452.1:0-39521 GCA_963574415.1 Tarsius wallacei
CCAGAGAAGTTATGGTACACATACACATTTCCTACATGTAGTAAGTGTCTGTTCAAAAGCCCACTGTATTTAGCGTAATTCTGAAAACAGAGTTCCTTAGAACTCGCTTAGGACTTTCTCACCTAGATGAATAGATAAAGAACTTAACCTTTATACATTCCTCCCTAGATCTTGTTTCTTTCAGCACATTTTTAAAAGCTGAATGGCAGTGAACTCAAGATCACACTTCCTTTAAGTGACATAGCCCATCTGGCGTTTTACCATAAAATGATGCACTTCATTCATCTGTAACATTTTAGGTAGCGTTACTATTCTCTTGTGAAAAAGTGTGGGGTCTAGTAAGCTCCCTCAATTCAGATAAAAGAAGAACCAGGAAACAATCTATAAACAGGGCCAGAATTTGTCTGATAATGTAATTTTAGATTTTACTCCACCAAGCAGAGCAAAAAAAAAAAAATTGTGCATAGCAAAATGTCCACATTAAGAGGAAGAAGACAGGTGATGAGATGGTGTGATCCAGATTTAAAATATGAGGTAATATTAGGTGGGCAGAGTGAGAGCAGACAGGAAAATGACTTTGAATGAGTCATATCAGTTTCAGGCTTGACCTTACATATAAAACAGGCCAAATTTTTCTTAAGAGTTTTCTTCTTCCCTGGTGTATACAAATTTTGTCCCACATTTGAATGGCTGCCTTCATGACCAGTATATATATGACCCATTGGTTTCTTGTTGGTAGCAATCCTGCTAAAGTTTTATTCACATGATCATTTGATTTTGGCTCAATTTCTCCTGACTGGTTAATTATATATAAAGAAATTCAAGTTGAAAATAGATAATGGCTTAAAGCTGTGATTCTCGAACTCCTGCAATTTGCTGTTCAAATTGTGACCCATGGCCCAGGAATATTGGCCTTATTTGAGAACCTGTTAGAAAAGCTAAAACTTTGGGTTCACCTCAGAAATACTGAATCACAATCTACATTTAACAAGATATCCAGGAGATTTGTAAGTTTATTAAGGTTTGAGAAGTTAGAGCTTATTAAAATTCAATCCTTGAGCTGCAACACCCAGAGATTCTAATTCAATCAATCCCCAGTAGTGTTCATGGATTTGCAACCAGCCACCCTAGTTGATTAGAATACTGGCTGTCCTGAGGAAATACCTTCAGAAACTTAAGCTTATTGGGAGGGTCATCCCAGGTGTGTTAAAATAAATCTAGAGAAGATCCAAAAACAGCCTTTGCAGATAAATGACCATGGCATGCACAGTATCATCAGAATAGGAATATATTTTTAGCCAGGACATCTTTTTTGGTGTGTCTTGCACTGACGTAGAAAGCCAATTCAGGGGTTGTGGGCATTATAGACCCTACATCTGTCTTAGCAAATGCACAACCTACTTGCATGGACTCTTGCACACACAGTGCTTGGCGCCCCTGCCAAATAAGAATAGATATAAAAGTTCAAGTCCAAACTCAGAAAAAAGCTTGAAGCAACATTCAGTAAAATAACAATCTTTATTGTTTTAGCTATGCTTTTGTATTTAATCTGATGTCTTTCTTTTTATCCTTTTCCTTCTCCTCTAGCAAACTATGACAGACACGGACACGCTGTTAACTGCTTTGAATTAGAAGCAACCAATTCTATACTTCCTTTATGATTAAAAGAAAAGACAAAACAAAACCAGAAACTTTTAATCATGAGAGTAACCCAGAGATGAGGAAGTAAAATTTTCCCAAAGTGTTGTAAAAATGTGACACTATTAACTCCAAGTCCCAGCCTAACCCCAAACCAAATTAAAATAGCAATGCTCATTCACGGCTGGCAGGAACATAAATTGATACAACCTTTCTAGAAAGCAATTTGGCATTATGTTTCAAAAACCTGTAAAATGTTCATACTCTTTGACCCAGCAATTCCCTCTAACATAATTTTTCCTAAGGTGATCTGAGCAAAGATTTATGTACAAAGAACTTTGTGGACTATATTATTTGTAGGAACAAAAAAAGGGACATTACCTTCCACTAAATAATAAAGGAGTGATTAAATATTATGGTAGACCTATGACTAGCATATGAACAATTATGTAAACTGACTTAAGATAGCCAATGACAGATATAGTAATTAAGCAAAAAGCTAGACCGGTATCTACCCTAAATGAAAGGATAAAAACCTAGGACAGATGTAGAGATGATAAGTTAGAATTTGGGGAGTAGAAAGAACTCAGAGTTTGTTTTAAAAATTTTATTCTAGTCTTGGCTTCAGACTGTACAAACTGCAACACTAAATCTTACTATATATTATCTATGAGATTCAATTTTTTACCTACATAATGGAAATAGAACTAACCTTAACTATCTTGTATATCTCGATGAGATTGTGAACATTGCAACTTTTATCTATGAAAGTTCTTTTTAACTATAGTGTTGTGTAAATGTGCCAGTTACATGATCATGAGGATAAAGATTCAAAGCCCAGAGAGAAAACTCTAAACTGGGAACCCCAAAATTCTGCAGGTAACACTGGAAAAACATGACAGGGCATACAGATGCCATTTTGTTACAATATTCCTAGACTTTTCAGGGAGATAAGGACTGATGGTGTCAGGCAGTAGTAGCAGATGAATCTTGGTAAATAAAGTGGAAGAAATGGTGTGGAGAGTGACCGCAAAGGCATGAACAATCCACCTGGGAACAAATACAAGACTTCAAGGAAGGTCTCCCAACTTCTTTGCTCTCGTGGTGCTTTACTGCCAAGAACGGCTGAAAGGAAAGTGGTACCCGTAGCTTTCCTACAGTCATTCCTAACACAGACTTATTTGTGAAGCCAGGTTTGTTTGGATGACCAATAGAGAAAGGCTTTTTCCACATGCTTGATCACCCAGAACAAAGCTGACTCTTTCCTACTGGAAATCTCCAATGACGTATTCATAAGAGGTTCAGCAATTAGGTCGGCAACCCTCCCTAGAAAGTGCAATATACCTCATGGCTCAATATCACTGGGGTCACCTTCGAAGAACTCCCCTTGAGAAGCTCTGCACGCATGCCAGTGCCTAGTTCACCCTTCGAAGCAATTTTGGAACTCTTTTTCTGGAATGGCTATCAAAGCGGTTACCGTTCGTGGAGGTCTGACAATCTTTAATTTGCGAACTTGCTGTCGTGCACTAATGTTGGCAGCACTGTGTAAATAACTATTGGAGCATGCTCCCTACTCACCTGATCTGGCCCCTAATGACTTTTTTCTCTACCAGAAGATAAAGGAAATCTTGAAAGGCAGATATTTGATGATATTCAGGACATCGAGGGTAATGAGACGATGGCTCTGATGGCCATTCCAGCAAAAGAGTTCCAAAATTGCTTGGACGGGTGGTCTAGGCACTGGCATGGGTGCATTGCTTCCCAAGGGGAATACTTCAAAGGTGACCATAGTGATATTCAGCAATGACGTGTGGAGCACTTTTTCCGAGGATGAAAGTTTAGAGTTGTGTGTGTATGAGAAAGAGAAGCAGCAACAAACTAAATGATAAATAAAGAAGGTCCATTCATTCGTTTTCAAAAAAGAGTAGAAAAGAATTTAAAAAGAGGCATCAATATTTTCACTGGCTGCATTGAGGGCATCAGAACAATATCATAAATATAAAGATAAAATTTTAGTTAAGTTATAATTTTAAAATGAAATAAGATCCTAAGAGTTCTTCCAAGAAAAGATCCTAAGAGTTCTTCCAAGAAAAGGAGGGTTCTTCCAAGAAAATTGGATATACTGCATATATGTTAAATTTTAAAACTATTCTCAAGAAGAAAAAGGAAGGAATGGTGGGATGGATCAATATGGATGAATCTCAAAAAAAAGAAAAGAAATGCTGGTAAAAGAACCAGGTCACAGAAAATGAAATATAGCATAAGTACACTTACTTAAAGTTCAAAATATATACCACTAAATAATAACATTTTTAGCAAACAACAGAAAAAGTATCAAGAGAATTGTTAACAGAATATTGAGAATAATCAATACCCATGGAGTCAGGGATCATGGGTCTTGATTGTGGAGCACTGAGGAATCTTTAAAGTACTGGTTGTATTCTACTTCTTAGCTACTGACTATGTTTTCATTGGGTTTGCTTTATTTTTATTAAATGCATAATATAGATACTCTTCTGGTTTTTAACAAATAGAAACAGATGCTTCATTACTGAAAGTAACTTAAGTAGCACATTTTTTTACAATTAAGAAAAAACTATGAATGAATTTTTGTCACTTTTCTTCTTCAGTTCATTTTAAAATCACATTACATTTTCCTAGATTTTTCAGCTATCTTTAAACTGAAAATTGTATATTTTGGATATTTAAACTTGTCCTAAAATTCACCTTGCTTTTATTTGACTGGCAAATTTTCCCAGATCATGCCTTGTTAACAACCATGACATATACCTATTGTAACTTGTTCAAACCACCATGGGAAAAACACAGTAAGATAGATTGCAAAAATACTGAAAAGAAATTAAGAATTAACTTGTTAAACGACAATGTTAACTGGATTTTATGTATTTATGCATGAATGATGCCTTTATACATACATTATATACTCACATAATTCTTAATTTATTCAACAAATATTAAGGAATCTTATTTTTTGCGGTCTGTACTAGGCAAGAGTATGCCATGGCAACTGATGGTAGAGGGAAACCCTTTCCCAGATAGGGTAGATATATCCATTTACAGCAAACTAATACCCAGTTTCTTTACTCTTGGTCTTTTTCCTCTGGTATAGAAACAGAGTTGTGTCTTGAGCATGGCTTAGATTATTCATTCCTTGGTCATATAAATGGTGAGAGTTGGGACCATGACCCAACCAGAAGGTGAAAAAAATACAATGACTCTTATTTTCACGCTCAGGAAGGAGACTTTCAGCTTTCTACCATCGAGCTTGAACCTGGAGGCATAGAACTCACCATTGCCCATAGCCTCTTCACTGTCATGTGGCACCTGAACGTAAAGCCAACATGGTAGCGAGCTGAACAAAAAGATGAAAGGGGATGGGAAATCGTGATTTCATTTAAGTTCCTGCATTAAAACTTCCTTGTGATTGGAGTAAGCTAACAGGAATGGTTTACTGTTAGCCAGTTAGAGTTTGTTTCTCCTTCACTTCCAACCAAAAGAGTCCTAACTGATAGTATACAATATAAATAGTAATTATTATTAAATACATAGTTTTTATTCCACATAAGTTTAAAAGGAAACCCAATTAAAAAACATGATATCTGTCAATAGAGGGAATAATTTGAAAAACAATTTTTCATTTTTTAAAATATATTTTATTTTAAAGATGTGGGATACAATTCAGGATTAGGTATACAAGTAGACGTCATACAGGCAAAGTTTGGGTCTCCATTTGGTCCCCACTTTGCCTGGTTTGAGATCAGGTACACTTTTTAATTATTTCATTTTATTTTGTTATTTTTATTTTAAAGATGTGGGGTATAATTCAGTGTTAGGTATACAAATGGTCATTGCACAGGTAAAGTTTGGGCCTCACTGTGGCCCCTATATCACCTGGTTTGAGGTGAGGTACCCTTATTGATGAAGTGTGCCCCCCTGCTCCCTTCCCTGGCAGTTTCTCACTACTGTCCAGCCCTTTCTTAGAGTATTATGATAATTGTTAAGGGTCCAGTTATGACTGAGAGCATGTGGTACTCAGTTCTTTGTTTCTATAATAGATCCTGAGTACTACAGACTTTAAATCCATCCAAGTTGCTGCAAAGTTCATAATTTTGTCTTCCTTTATGGCTGAATAATATTCCATCTTGTATATGTACTACATTTTTTAAAATCCAGTCTACTTTCAATGGGCAGCTTGGTTCTATGTTTTTGCTATTTTGAATAGTACGGCAATAAACATGCATTCACGGGTATCTTTTCTGTAGAATGATTTGAGTTTCTCCGGGTATATTCCCAGAAGGGGGGTAGCTGGAGCATATAGGAGGTCGATTTTTAGATCTTTTAGGAATTGTCACACTGTTTTCCACGGAGGTTGTACTAGTTTACACTCCCACCAACAGTGTAGAAGTGTTCCCTTTTTGCCACATCCTTTCCAGCATCTGTTTTTTTTTTTGTTTTGTTTTGTTTTTAGTTATTGGATACCTCTGATTTCTCTTTCTTGTGAAATTGCTCTAGCTAGGACTTTCAACACAATGTTGAACATGAGGGATGAGAGTGGATAGCCTTGTCTTGTTACAGTTTTCAGGGGAAATGCTTCCCTTTTCTGTCCATTTAGCAATATGCTGGCTGTGGGCTTATCATAGATGGCGCTTAATATTTTGAGATAGGTTCCTTCTATGACTAGATTTTCAAGAATTTTTTTTTTTTTTTATCAAGAAGGGATACTGGATTTTATCAAAGCCTTTTCTGCAACTAATGGTATAATCACCTGGTTCTTGTTTTTACATTTGTTGATGTATTAAGTTGCATTTATGGTTCTGTGGATGTTGAACCAGCCCTGCATCCTGGGGATGAAGCCTTAGTCATGGTGGATAATTTTTGAGATGTGTTGTTGGATCTGCTTTGTTAGAATCTTGTTGCAACTTTTTTCATCTATATTCATTCGGATATTGGTCTACAGTTCTCTTTTTGTGTTGGATCTTTACCTGGTTTGGGTATCACTGTGATGTCAGTTTTGTAAAATGATTTGGGGAGAATTCTGTCTTTCTCAATTACCGGGAATGTTTTCAATAGGATTGGTATCAGCTACTCCTTGTAGGTTTTGTAGAATTCCACTGGAATGCCATCTGGTCCAGGGCTTTTTTTGTAGGTAGTTTTCTAGTGACAAAGACAATTTTCTAGGTTGTTGTTGGTCTATTTAGTGTCTGAACATCTTCTTGTTTCAACCTTGGGAGGTTGTGTGATGTCAGAAAGTCCTCCATTTCATTGAGATTATCGAGTTTGTTTCCATAGAGGTGTGCAGAGTCATCTCAGATAATCTTTTGTATTTCTTCAAGGTCACTTGTGATTTGATCTTTTGCATTTCTACTTGTGTTTATTTGGGTTTTTTCTCTCTTTTTCTTGGTCATTCTGTCTAGGGGGTCCATCAATCTTGTTTATTCTTTCAAAGAACCAGTTTTTTGTTTTGTTGAATTTTTCTATGACATTTTTGTCTTCTATGTCCCTTATTTTGGTTTTTACTTCGGTGATCTGGATTCTTCTGCTGAAGTTAGAGTTTTGGTGGTCTTGACTTTCTAGCTTTTTAGGTTTTTTCTTAGGCTGTTAACTTTTCATCTTTCCATTTTCTTGATGTGTTTTCATAGAGTTGTAAATTCCCCTCTTAAAACTGATGTCATAGCATTGCAGAGGTTTTAGTAGATGTTTCTTCAATATCATTTGCTTTCAGGAATCTTTCAATTTCTGTTGTGATTTCTGTGTTGACTCAGTAGTCATTCAGTATCAGGCTGTTTAGTGTCCATGTCTTAGTGGATTTTGGGAGAATTCTGTTGGTGTTGATATTTATTTTTATTCCACTTTGGTCTGAGAAGGTGCATGGCAGTATTTCAATCTTATGAAATTTGCCTATGCTTGATTTATGGCCAAGGATAGATCGATCTTGGAGTATGTTCCATGTGGTGATGAGTCGAATGTATATTCTATGGTTGTTGGGTGGAATGTTCTGTAGATACCTACTAAGTCAATTTGGTCAAGTGTCAAGTTGAGGTTCTGGATCTCTTTGTTGATTTTTTGCCTTGATGATCTATCCAGGTTTCTTAGTGGGATATTTAAGCCCCCAGCTATAATAGTGTTAGAGTCAATATATTTTCTTAGTTTGCTTAGTAGTTGCTTTATAATCACTGGCATTCCTATGTTGGGTGCATATATGTTTAAGATGAATATTTCTTATTGATGGATTGAACCTTTTATCATTATTTGGTGTCCTTCCATATCTTTTAAAATTTTTGATAGCTTAAAGTTTTTTGTCATATTAAGATTGCAACTCTTGACTTTTTTGTGATCTATTTGCCTTGGAGTTTGTTTTTCATTGTCTAACTTTGAGTCTGTATGTGTCCCTTGTGGTGAGATGAGTTCCCTGGATGCAGCAAGTTATTGGGTTATGGTTTTTTATCCAGTTTGCCATTCTGTGTCTTTTTAATGGTGAATTTCGTCCATTCACATTCAGGCTGATTATTGAAATGTGATTGTTTATCCCCATCATGAGATTCTTATAAAGTTTTTTCTTTGTTTGTCTTCTTTTATCTTTTGGGTTAATGTATGTGTGTGTTTTCAAGTTTACAGTCACAATATGTTCTCTGGTGATTCTGTGTTCTTTTGTTCTCTTGTTCAGAAGAAACAATGGAAAGCAGAACATGTGACCATTCTTTTTTTTCTTTCTTCTGTGCTTAATACCTTTTAAAGCATCTCCTGTAGAGCTGGTCTGGAAACTGTATCTCTCTTAAGAATTGGATGTCTGGGAAGGATGTTAATTCTCCATCACTGATGAAGCTGAGCTTGGCTGGGTAGGAAATTCTTGGTTGAAATTGTTAATCTTTGAGGACTTTGAATATTGGACTCCAGTTCCTTCTAGCTTGTAGGGTTTCTGTTGATATGTCTGCTGCTATTCTGATTGGTTTTCCCTTGTACATAGTTTGACTTTTCTTTCTTGCTACCTTTAGGATGATTTCTTTTGTACTTACTTTGGACAGGTGAATTACTATGTGTCTAGGTGTTGACCTTCTCATTTGATGTCTTGCAGGGGTTCTCTGTATCTCTTGTGTTTGGATGGTCACATCTGTGTTGAGATGGGGAACGTTTTCTTGGATAACCTCCTGGAATACTTGCTCCGAGGTATTCTCCATTCCCTTTTCTTATTCTGAGATACCAATCAGGCATAGATTTGGCCTCTTGATATAATTGCACATCTCTTCGATGCTTTGTTCTTTATTTCTGTGTTTTCTTTCTATGTTTTTACAGATTAAATTAATTCCATGTTTTGGTTTTCAAGATCTGAGATTCTTCTGCTTGATTATTCTGCTTTCCAGGTTTGTCATCTTATTATTTATTTCCTGGATGAAGTTTTTATCCCCAAAATCTCTGTTACAAGTTCTTTCAGTGTTGCAACTTATCTTTCTTGAGTCTTATTCACTCTTTTCATCCACTCCTAATCCCTGTTGTGTTCTGGAGCCAGATGTTGGTGACTTCCATTGCTGGGCTCTGAAGTTTGATTTTTCAGACATTTTCTCTTTTTCTCACTGGGAATTCCCTGTGTTCTTACATTTATTTTTCTTCATTTGTGACAGATTTCTTTCTTTTCTGTTTAGTTCCATTATTCAGTGGCAGTGGGAGAGGATTTCACTTCTGATATTTTCTCAGCCCTCTATTCTGATCAGGGCACTGAATTTGTTCTATTTTGAAACAGGGCTGTGGGTGGGAAACTTTACTGTCTCTTGTGGTTTTGAGAGTTGAATAGGGTAGAGGATGGGGAGCTAGGATTCAGAAACTACTTGCAAATCACAATGTTCGCTGATTGTGGCATGGGTTCCCTGAGACCCACTCTCCACCACCACTCTATATGACAATGCAATGGGTACCCGCCCACTGATCTCTTTGGGGTCTTCCTTGTCCTTTTCTGGTCACACCTTTTGTCCCATGACTGAATCAGGGCAGGGGTTGGGGGCGACTCAGCACTCATCTCGTCCTTCCAGAGTTTGTGCTTTTGGGATATTCCCTCTGGGTCATGATCAACTCCTAAGTAATTAATCCACCCAGCGATTGGGTCTGTCGCTATGTGATGAGCGAGCCAAAGCACTTGCTTACCCATTTTTCAAGTTGGCAGCAGGGTGCTTCTTTCATCTTCATTGGTGGGGCTCTGCCTCTTGGCTCTCTCACTATGCTCCCTCTGCAGCCCTTGTTACCAGTGTCCGGCCAGGTGCTGCAGTGGTGAGGCAGAGCCTGAAGCCAACAGTAACTCTTGGCAGCTTCTTCCCAGGAAGGACTTTGCTGATTAAAAAAAGTGGTGCTTAGCTTCTGTGCCCTGGGAAGCACTAGGGTCCAAGCAGAGCAGCTGTGTCACCAACTGCTTCACCAGGCGAGGCCTGGCCACTTGCTCCTGAGTCACCACTCAGTCAGCTACTCATGAGTCCACTTACTCACAGACATGTACACAACATTTTTTATCCACTCACTCACTCTCTCATTCACACTGGAACTCACATATTCCAACTGGCTCTGCCACCATCTTCCTCTTCCTCTGAAAAAACAATTTATGGGGCATAGAAAGTATAAATCCTTTGGTGTATACTTTCTAAAAATAAATATTCAGAAAAGTCCAGTGTAATATCACAGGCAAATAATAAAATAATTGAGCACACTAATTTTATGTATGTATATGTGATCTATATAACTTATCAAAAAATTAAGGAAAAGCAGTCATGAGATAAATTAAAGGACTATTATAAATGACTTTGGATCCTGTCTGGTTCAATGAGGAGAGTTTTTACTCTGTCTCTGCAGCACTTGAATTGACTTCTCTGAACATCAGTTTCTCTATTTCTAATCATGCGATAATAAAGTTGTTCTCAGAGTTTTAGTTTGTGCACAGGACAATGCTAAGTATTTATGGCATCAACTACTACAAGGTACTAAATATATCTTGATTACCCTTCTCTTACCCTCTGTAGTGTAAGCACATGCTATTCTTACATGGGTACGGAATCTTATAACTCTTCTTTTAATTCTGTAACTTCTCCCAACACAACACTCATGCCATATTCCAAAATGATTAAACTTCTTAAATATACTTGTGGAAATACTTTTTAAATTTGGAATTCCCTAAACATGTATTGATGGCTCACATCGAACTGATAGAATTAGAAGGGTACACTTTCTTAAGAGTAAATATGGATTGAACCATATGAACTGAAGAGTGAATATTTCTCCAGAGGAAGCAACTCAGTAGCAGGGTTCTCAAGATGCTGATAGCAGGTTAAGGGCTGTTAAACTATGTTTAGCGATGTGGAAGGTGAAGAAGATAGTGAGGTGGTAAATTTCTGCTGATCACCAAAAATTATTTAGGTTAGTGAAAAAACATGCAGGATTATAAGGAAATCCAGAAGGATCTCATTAAGCTGGATGATTGGGCAATGTGATGACAGATTAAATTTACAGCAGATAAGTGCAGGGTAATACATATTGGGAAACATAATTTAAACCTTCTATGCACACCGATGGGTTCTGAATTAGCTTGAACCTCTTAGGGAAAGCATTTAGAAGTCATTATTGTTAGCTCAATGAGAAAGCTGCTCAATGTACAAGAGCATGTAAAGTAGCCAATAGAACACTTGTAAGTATTAATTTGAGCTTGTGGAATAATGTGGAAACGATGAACATAAATCAATGGTATTCTTATACTGGGCTATATTTATTTTAGATACTTTATGAGAAAACACCAAGGAATAATTGGCAATATGTTCAATTGTTAAATTAAAAGAAAGCAAACAGATTATGTGTTTGTTTAGAAATACAATAGCAGCAAGACATAGATTTAATAGGCACAGAAATTAATGGGTGATTCACCAAAAATCTTATTTGGACATTACCTTTCAATAAGTACTAAAATATGAGGATAAGATGACATTGGGGGAACTAAAATCTACATTTTAACAGAAATACCTTTCATATGACTCAAAATCAATCTGTAATTCACTAGTGAGGTAAATCATTGAGGCAAATAGTTCAGCAAGATTCACAGGGATTAGATATTTATATGACTATGATTAACCTCTGCAGTTATACAGCTACCCAAGATTCAGATGTCGTGGTATATATCAATCCCTTCGCTCCAGGGTTTAAAGAAATCATCCAGGAGGCCCACAGCAAAAACAAAACAAAACAGTTGTTTGTCTGGTTTTTAATATTTTTAAAAATTACTTTGTACACTCATACACGTCCTATAAAACATAAAATTGCTAAGGCAAGGGCTGCCTAACTAGTGATAGGGATCTTGGCACAAGTTTTAATTAAGTAACTAAGTAAATATAAACATGAAAAGTATATTAGCACTACTCTCACATTTCATTCATTCAATACATGTGTACTGAACACTTACCTTGATTCAGAAAATATAGAGACCAACAAGGCCATGGCATAAATAAGACCCTGCTTTTCTCATCAGGCATGCCACAAAGTAAACTATAAGCTGACCATTTAAAATATGTGCATATTTATGGAATAGGTACAGTGATAAATTATTTACACAGTTGGAGTATAGTGAATAGACTAGTTAAGCCTACTGTGGAAGAGGGCATTAGAAGACATCAGAGAAAAAATAATGCTTGAGATAAGAGGTGAAAGCTAGAAGAGTTTTTTTGCCAAGAGACAAAATAAAGCATTCAGATCAGGGAAAGCTGCTGGAGATGAAAACACAGAAATCAGGTGTGGTAGATTTTTCAAAAATGATGTGCACCAGTATTGACTCCAGCCATGCATGACTTTAATATCATGGTTATTTTATTAATCAATGTAGAAAGACTGCATTCATGTGAAACCACTAAAAATAGTTAGGCATGTTAATTAAAACAATGTTAGTGTCCATATTTTGGAAGTTCATCTTTTCATCACCCTCCAAAAAAATGTCTGTATGAATATTCTTTGGCTGAGAAGAATTGGATGAGATGTGTATTTCTTAGGACCTTAGTCTGATATTGACCTGAAAGGCGGTTTGGAGATCACTTCTGACATTTTCTTAACCTGTCTAAAAATAACATTCATTTGGAAAACTCTAACCCCCAGAGATTCAAGAATCAGCATCTCCAGTGTGGGACATCAGTATTTATAACAAGAGTCACAAAATTATCCTTATTGAACAACTTTGAAATCACTTCTTTGATATTTACTGGAGTATAATTTTTGCATGACTATATTCTCTTCTAAAAGACCAGTAGAGGTTGCCATTATACCCAACACACATACCACTTACTTTGGTAACTCATTCCTAAAAATCCAATGTTCTGTGAAAATATGCTAGCAGGAAATCAGTTTCCCCCTTTCAAAGCATTCCCTATTACTTTAATGTTCTAAAAATATGAAAGTAATAGGACATGAAATACTTGTATATGTAAATACATTGCATTACCAAGTAAAATTCTTTTAAAAAATAACTTACCAATAACCAATCAAGTATTGTTAGCAAACTATTGATTTTATGCTAATACCTTTTATTCCATTATAATGGCTTTCCTGGTTTATTTTGCTTAATTCTTCACTATTTTGTCCAATCATCTTCCAAATATTTGGAACTGTTTGTACAAAATCAAGCAAAATCGGGAGTTAAACATTAGAGACACCATGGAAATGTGTTCCAGAAAAGCACACACTGACAGAGATTAACTCACACAGAGCATGACCCTGTGAAACCTCAGCAATTTTCACAGCATGGTCAAGTGATTATCACATTCTACCAGTTGCATGTGTAATATAACTTGAGACTTCCTGCACATCTTTTGGTTTCAAATGATGTAAGAGTTTGAGGGTGTCAACTTCTCTCTATCTTCATGGGCCAAATAAACTATCTCAGTAGATAGGAAAGTTTTATGAAGTTTGGGTATAAAACCCAAGGGGTAATAAATGAAAGAGAATAGATAAATCTTCAATGTAGTAGAATCCCTTAAGTGTAGGCTATACATAGTAGCTGCCTTCCTTCCAAATAGTACATTCTGGAAGAGGGGAAACAGCTATTTCTTAGTGGAGAAACTTTGAACACGCTCTCTCAGTCAGGTGACCGTGTTCAACATATTGATAGTGGGAACCCTTGATGCAATGTATATAATTGGCACTGTTCCTCGATGGTCTTCCTCCTCATAACCCACAACCCAGTCTAATAATGAAAAAAGCGTCAGACCAACTCCAGTTGAGCATTTGGTCAGCACTTCTCAAAACTTTCCAGGTCATTAGAAACAAGGAAAGTCTGAAAAACTTCCCGTCCGGAGGAATCTAAGTCAATATGGCGACAAAGCGTCATGTAGTAACCTGGGTGGGATTCGACAACGGAGTAAAGGACATTTGGCAAAAACTGAAAAAAAAAATCTGAATTAAGTGTGGACTTTAGTTAATAATGTATTACTATTGGTTGGTTAGTTATGACAACTACATCATATTAATGCAAGATGTTAATTAAAAACTGGGTATGGATTATGTAGGAACTCTGTACTATCTTTGCAACTTTCCTGTAACTCTAAAACTATTCTAAAAACGTT
The DNA here is from genome assembly GCA_963574415.1 of Tarsius wallacei. Classification (NCBI taxonomy): domain Eukaryota; kingdom Metazoa; phylum Chordata; class Mammalia; order Primates; family Tarsiidae; genus Tarsius; species Tarsius wallacei. The sequence continues at coordinate 14,229 of CAUYQG010001452.1, forward strand.
TACTTAAATAAATTTTAAAAATATATTCAGGGGTGTCTGTATTTGGGTGGGAGTCCCTTTGGACTTGCAAGCATCTTAATCATGTCGCTAGTGCAGAGTAAGTACAAGAGAAAGTGAACAGGGTTGGGCTAGGTAGAGGTGGGGAGTGGGAGAGAGAACGTGGTGGGAAGCGGGGGACATAGGAAAAAATGTCATCAGGAAAAGGCCTCCTTTGAGAAACCAGTGCTAAGCCACGCATTTCACTTTGTTTTCTTCAAATATTTGTGGGGTAGAAGATGCAACCTAAAAGTCAGAACAGCACTAACTTCTAAATTATGAAATAGCGGTAAATGATCATGACTTTTCAGCTCCTTGAATTACCTTTTATTTACAAAATGCAGACTTTATTAGCTTAGAACAACTCTTTTGTACAGAACTCTGAAAAGAATACATGCAAGCCGTGACTGAAAGCTCACAACTGAATTTATTTGACCTCGTTTATTTAAGTTTTTCGACATCAGGCAACTCGCTTAATCTTTCTAAACATCAGCCTCATCTGCAAATGATGATAATATGTACTTCATAATGTGGCAATGAGAATCAACCCTATAGTGTTTATTAAATTCTTAGTGTATTCTCTTATCTGCAAGATGAGTAAATTAAATAGCATTAGCTTTACTAATGTTTCTTGTCTGCTTTTTGATATCATTCTATGGAAAATTGAATTTAACTTATACTTCTCAATTTCTAATGCTTATTTGATAAACTCTAAAGGATGAAATCATGAAAAGGTAATTTTTTTAAATTTGTAAAACTGTAAGGAGTATTTAGAACATACATAAACAGACCTACATCTAGATATGCATACAGATAAGAGAGTTGCGTCTTTAAACACATCACAGAGGGTGACATTTCTCATAATTCTGTTTGTAATGGTTAAATACCTCTGCATTCATTTTTGTTATGTCTTAAAATAGTATTCTGAGTTGTGAGGAGGTTGCTGTTCTAATGGAATTATGTAATTGCAGACTTTCATAATTGGAAGGGGCTATACAATCAAACAATGTGACTAATAATAAAGTATTAAAAATGTCTATTGGTTTTTCAGAGGTAACCATTCGATGTAGTCACTGTGACTATTTAATATATAGTCTTTCACTGGATTTCACTGAATCCTCACATCAACCCCAAAGTAATTATCCTCATTTTGCAGTTGAAAAACTTGAGACTTAGAGATGTCACGTATTTAGCTGAAAGCCACATGGCTACCAAATGATGTCTTCACTTGGATTTAAATTCTCTCTCTCTCTCTCTCTCTCTCTCTCTCTCTCCTCTCTTGCTCTCATCTATGTTCTTAATCATAATGTTCCCCTGATAGTTAATCCTACTTTTTAATACATACATGCTAAGCAATCATTCCTATTGATCTTTCCCCATCTTGCAAGGCTGCAAAGCCCACGATTTCTAGAGTCAGTTCATTCTAACTTTGGACAGTTTCAGTCTTATTATGTTAGTTAATATTTATTTTCCTGTGCTTTCTAATAATAGGTTCTAGTTCTAGATTGTTCACTGTCCCATTTGTATTCAACAAACACTATGAAGTTTAGTCACGAACCACAGTTAAAATTTTAAAAGTTTTTAAAATTCACAAATAACATAAAGTTTTAATGATTTCTCAGCAACTCTGCTCAAACTAGGAGCAAATGCCTGAGGTGTTGAAATTGGAAAATGCTTCATTATTTCACTATTAATTGGAACAGAGGGGCAAGGCTGAGTTAGCCATAAGCACAGTGTAAACGTTTGTTGCTATAGTACTGATATAAATGAGATTCAAATTAAAGGAAAAGTCACTGGTAAAGGAAGATTGTTAAGGTAGTTAAGTTTTATATGTTCAGAATGAACTGACTATGAGCAGATTAAAAAATAATCTAGCTTTCATGATGAAGGGAAACATTACAGAAGATTCATTAAGGAGGGAACAAAGAAAAGGTAACCGTTTTACTAAACATGCTAAAAGAATATCTAAAGGTGGAACAGTAATGCTGAACTTTTGTGAGAGCTATTACCAGTAAAGCATTATAGATAACATGAAAATTGCAGCTATGATAAAAAGAAGTCTTGAAATTCCGTGAGGAAGCGAAAATAAGTATGCAAGTTCTGATTCCAGTGTATGGTAATCCATAGTAATGCAGAAATTGTAGTAAAACTGTTCTGCACGCATGCTCCTTGAAATAATCCTGCATTGGTACTATTATCTGTTGTAAGTCTAGATGAAGATGCCATCTGTTCTAGTCAGCCTCTGATTTCGTTCCATATCAAACAAGAATCAAAATTCTGCAACTGACTTTCATATTCTCTGTATCGGTCATGATAAGCAGACCAAAAGAGACCATACTAAATACAATGGAAGGAATTTGTTACATAGTCAATGACAAAGCTGAGAATCCAGAGAAGAGAGTAAATGAGACTGCTAAAGCTGGAATGACAAAGGTTTTAGACAGTGTTAGCAGATCTCAGGGCCCACATCGGGGTCATCGGGGGCTTACATGGTCAGAGCCAAAGCTATGGAAGAGAAAGAACCAATGCTGGGCACAGCCTCAGAAAGTGGGTGGTGGGACAGAGGTCTCCTAGAACAGCAGTCTTCAACTTTTTAGGCATCAAGGACTGGTTTTGTGGAAGACAATTTTCCAAGGACCTGGGTGGGAGGGTGGTTTCAGGATGACACAAGCACATAACATTTATTGTGCATTTTATTTCTATTATTATTGCATTGTCATATATAATGAAATAATTATACAACTCACCTTTAAAAAAAAAGAGCCATGGAGGAAAGTGGTAAATAAAATAATGGGTGGCCATGTGCAGACTAAAATAAGTGCTGGATTCTAACTTAAAGCCTGACACCAGATGTAGCAGTAGTACAGCTGAAGTGCATCAACTCACTTGCCACTCACTGGTAGGGTTTTGATGTGAGTCTGCAAGCAATTGACTGCTTACGGTCTCTGTGCAGTCAAACCTCACTGCTAATGTTCATCTGTATTTGCTGCCACTCCCCAGGGATAGCATCGCTGCCTCAGTTCTTCCTCAGACCATCAGGCAGTGGATTCTCATAAGGAGCATGCAACCTACATCCCTCACACACGCAGTTCACGAGAGGGTGCACGCTCCTATGAGAATCTCATGCCGCTGCTGGTCTGAAAGGCGGTGGAGCTCAGGCAGTAATGCCAGAGATGGAGAGTGGCTGTCAATACAGATGAAGTTTGGCTCTCTTTCTTTCTGCTGTGTGACCTGGTTCCTAACAGCCCACTGACTAGTACCAGTTTGTGGTCCAGGGGGTGGGGATCCCTGTCCTAGGATATCCCCCCTCCTTCTTTTCAGTCTTTGTTATTGCTTCCTATTGACAAAATCTAACAGAAGCCAGTTAATAGGAGCTTGGGAAAGCCAGCCTGCGGGTGTCAGCTCTGACATTAGAGAAGAAAAACAGACCTGAAAGCAAATAAGCTCTATAGCTAATATGCCACCAAAAGAAAATCCACTCTCTGTGGCATTAATAGCCACTCAGTTTTACTTATTGTTGCGTGTGAGATAAAGATGTTATATTGTACATCTCATAGTTTCAAACGTCATCCTTCCGCTTTGACATGTTTCTTGAGTCAGTCCCTAATAACCACATCCATGACAAAGGACCGACCGATTATACTAAGATCTATTCTCTTTAGAAGGCAGAAAGCAATTATAACCCAAATTGTAATTCCTTTATAAAAATCATTGAATTTAACACTATCTTAATAATAATAATTCTGTTTCATACTATTCTTAAAGACATTTAATTTGTCCTTATTGCCTTTTGTTCAAGTTTTCACAGGGAAAGTCCATTCAAATTTGTGAGAATAGTGTATTCCTTCCATCTTTACTTCTTTACCTCCCATTCTGTCTTCTTTTCATTTCAAAAAACTTTCATTACCACTAACCCATTGATGGCTGTGAATTCGCTGATGAATTTATATTGACAAATTCAAAATTATTTCTTTCCCCATCTTAAAAACTCCTTAATAATGCGTGAGCTACTTGATCCCTCCCTTTCTCCTTTTATCTTGGTATTTTCTTTTCCTGATTTTCAAGGCAACAAGTTATACTATTTCTTTGTTGTTTTCTTCTTAATCTTCTCTGATTTTTCTTTGTCCAAACTGAATATTGAATAATTTCCATGTTAGGTCCTTGGCCAGCTTTCCTTACATCGCTCTTTATTTCTTTCTCCTCTCTCTGTCTCTTTCTCTCAGATGTCAGATGATAGATAATAGATAGATAGATAGATATAGAGACATTCAGACTTTTATCCAACACCATGGCTTAAAATACTCAATGTGCAAATTTCTATCTCAAGCCCAGACTTTTCCTCATGTAATCCAGACTCACATCTAACTAACCACCCAAATTGCTTGTCCCAAAAACAATTTGTTCTAAAATTAACTTATTCTCTTATCCCCAAGTAAAATCCATTTTTCCTGTATTCTTTTCATCTCTTATTGATTTTGCTTTTTCAAAAAACTTTGAACTAACTATAATTCTTCTTTTTCCTCACCCACTACGATCAATTTATTATCTCTCACAGTTCAACTTCCAGGGTATATGCATTGCTTAAGTACTTTCACCCTCTCCATTGCTCCCAGTTTCAATTAAAGCCATGTTTATTTCTCACTTAGATTAGAGCAATAGCCTATTAACTAATCTATTTCCATTTCTGTCTCCTTACAGCCTATCCTCTACACAATAGTCAGTCAGAGTGCTCTTCTAAAAATGTAATTGAGACCATGCCATTCTCCTTTGTATGATTTTTTATTGCAATTAGCATAAAATCCAAACTCCTTACTATGATCTATAAACCTACAGCACAGATACTCAATATTATGAACAGTTTAATCAGACTTTTCTGGACATACTTGTTGGAGTCACCAAATCACTAAATACATTTGTCTATTTTTTAAATCCATTGACCTAAAGACCTCTAGTGTCTACTCAAACTCAAAAGATAACTTTTTCAGAATCCAAAGCACTTTAAGGAAAGCTTTACAACCCTATCCTCATTTACTCTTTTGAAACAGAGCATAGTAATAAAACTTAAGCCAGTTCTCTGCTAACAGAGACGTGCCTTCATGAAAAGCAAAACACTTTTTGATGGCTTCAGAGTAATCCTTTCCAGCATTTGAATCAATGATGCAATGCCAACTCCCAACCCCAATATTAAAAGTCAAAGACACATCAAATGGAGATAAGAGTTACATAAAAGATTACCTGTAGCTGTGGCCTGCTGCCATTTCGAGGACAATCAACATGCATGAGGGGATTAAGCTATATAAACTCAGTTGAATTGCATCAGCTGTCTTAATGGGCCAGAAAATCAACGAGTCTGAGTGAAAAATTCACTTGAAATGGTTGACTGCTACTAGTTAAAGAAGCAACTGAAATTTGTAAAATCTTTAAAATGCCCCAAACTAGGAGGGTGAAAAAAATACGAAAAACGATCTCTTTTTCAATTTCCATCTGAGTGTTTGACATAGTCAAGACATAGCCTCAGGGCTCTAAGTCCAAAAAACCAATTGTACCTCTCTTAGTCTCTAAAAATATCCTACAGATTCTCAGTGCCAGCTATCACCATATAAGCCAGTGACACGGAGACCATCACTCTCAACTCATGTCTTTACTTCATGAAGGAGTTTCTTAAAGATCTTACATATTCCTGATCACCTTCTCTTATTATAGAAACTATATGAGAATAAACATTTTGCTTTTTATATTGTTTCTGCATGCATTATCGAAAGGTCATTTGAGTTAAACATTGTTATTCTATTTCTATGAGAAAACTGAAGTTCAGGTGTGATTAATGATTCGTCCAAGTTCATGCATGTGTTGAATTTCAGGACTAGGATTCAAATCAAGGTCTTCATCTTCTATAAAGTCTGTGTAACTTTTGAACTTTCTGAAACCTATCAAGTCATCATTTTTCTTCAAAATTCCCATCCTTGGGAACTAGAAACGCTACAATAATCTCTCATTTCCTCACCTAAGGTCAAGCCATAATGCTACCTCTTAAGCAGGCTTTTCTGTAAGAATTGTTTAATGTATAAAGTAACTTGTAGGATTGACTATGACTTGGTAGTCCAATTAGCCCTAAGTAAAGCCCACATTTACTATGGCTTAATATTAATATCAAAGAGGAAATCAAAGCACTGTTGCAGGTAGGTGATTTCTTCCAAAATCATGCATTTGTATATGGAGAAAATTCTCACAGCTGCCACGGTCTTCCATTCTGAAAAGCCTCAAAATGCTTTGCAATAAATCAAGTTCTTTCTTGAATAGAGTAAGTAAATAGTTCATTTTAGTAGAAACTATATTGTCACTGCATCAGCAATTCTCATTTTAAAAATGTACATTATTTATTCAGCTATTTGAAAGATGGTATCAGAGAAGAGCTATTTTGTCAGTTTATTTTTTTCATCTACAAGCCTTCATTTTTAAACCTACAACATTGTGTGTTTTTAAGACATCAATTACCATTTTAAAATGTACCACTCTATCTTGAGTTTCTCAGCAAGTTTCTCTGCCAAAGAAAACACTAATCCTTTCAATTTCTTGAGAATCAATGTTTAATCCTCTTTTTTGTTCTCACACTTATTACAAATCATAAAAAATTCTGAGTGTCAGTTTAAGAAGTGAAAGCCCAGTGTAATGTTCCTATTACTTATTGATTATTTTAAATTAAAAATTTTAGTACTCTCTATTTGAAAAGCAAACTAAAAGTTTACATTTTACATAGAAATTCTTTTAATATATAACAAGAAAAATGTGTGTTTGGGGAGATATTTTTTACTTTTTAAAATATTCATGAAAATAGAGTTTTCTTTATTAGTTGAATTTGTAATAGTTTAAGTTTTCAGATGGAGAAAAAACTTTAGTCACTTTTACCATATGGAGAATGTGCTGATGGATATCTTAAAGCAAACCTTAAGAGAACAAAAATATTTAAATTATATTATTCATAGCATTTAAAAACTTTACAGTCCTTTTATAACATTAGATAATAATTTCTTCATATGATTCAAAATCTCAAAGTTTTCAAATTATTCTAATGTTCCTACAAATTGCTCAACTATTGCAACATATTTTCCATATATCAACATTTTTTAAAATTTTAGTTCATTCAAATCTTTCACGACTCTATATAGGCAATCATTTTTATTTTATTTTTAGCACTTCTTTATACACAAGAAGCATACACATATTTTTATGATGATGCACAAGATTATATTTATCTTCATCTATTCATTAAAAAAACACAATACAAACTATGTGTCAGGCATAGTTTAACTTAAGAAGACAAAGCACACAAAAGATGTTTTCTGTCATTAAACTCACACTGTAGTGTAGAAGACAGACAATAAAGAAAAGCAAAAGGAAAAACACTATTGATGGTAGTAAAACTGCTATGGAGAAAAGCAGGGAAGAGAGATATGGGTAGATGTTGGAGTGTGTTTATCATTTAATTTTAAGTAGCTTAGTTAATGGAAAAGGCCTGATTCTAAATGTGAAATTTATGAAGAAATCTTAAAGCAATGAGGAAGTTGGCCACGAGGATATCAGAAGAAAAAAAAGCAAGTGATGAAGAGTGTCTAGCAAGTTAAGGAAAAAGGGGTCGACCAAGATTATTAAGAGAAATCTGAAAGAAATCGAAGATGACACAAACAAATGGAAAAAAACATTCCATACTCATGGGTTGGAGGAATTAATATTGTTAAAATGTCCATGCTGCCTAAAGCCATGTACAGATTCAACGTACTCCCTATCAAACCAGCATTTTCACAGGTCTAGGAAAATGACAATACTTAAATTCATATGGAAGCAAAAAAGAATAGCCGAAGCAAAACCAAGCATAAAGAACAAAGCCAGAAGCATCACATTGCCAGACTTCAAACGTTACTACAAAGCTACAGGAAACAAAACATCATGGTACTGGTATAAAAATAGACATACAGACCAATGGAACAGAATAGGAAACCCAGAAATAAAACCACCAACCTAAAATCAGTTCATCTTTGACTTAGCTGGAAAAAAAAATGCATCACTAGGGAGAGGATACTTTCTTTCAAAAATAGGGCTGGTAAAACTGGCTAACCATACACAGAAGAATGAAGCTGGACCCCCACCTCTCATCAGATGCAAAAACTAACTCAAGATGGACTAATGACTTACACATAAAGCCTCAAACTATAAATATTTTAGTAGAAAGCCTGGACTTTGACAGAGGCAATGAATTCATGACGATGTCCTTAAAAGCATATGCAGGCCAGGCACACATTAGCTCACAGCTGTAATCCTAGCACTTGGGGAGATCGAGGCAGGAGGAATGATTAAGCCTAGGAGTTTGAGACCAGGCAGCATAGGAAAACCTCCTCTCTACAAAACGAACAAATAAATAAACTATCTTGGTGTGATGACACATTTCTGTAGCCCCAGCTACTCAGGAGACTGAGGCAGAAGAATTGCCAGAGCCCAGGAGTTTGAGGCTACAGTGAGACATGAACACAACACTGCCCTCCAGCATGGGTGACAGAGTGAGACTCTGACTCAAAAAGAGAAAAAGAAAAGAAAGAAAAAAGAAAAAGTACATGCAGTAACAACAAAAATTGACAAGTGATATCTAATTAAACTAAATAGCTCTGCGCAGCAAAAGTAACTGTCAACAGAGTAAATAGCAACCTACAGAATAAGAGAAAACATGTGCAAACTATGCATCTGATGAAGGCTTAATATCTAGAATAGATAAGAAACTCAAACAAATCAACAGGAAAACAAATTTAAAGTGGGCAAAGAACATGAACAGGTACTTCTCCAAGGAATATATACCAGTGACCCCAAAACATGTGAAAAAATTGCAAACATCACTAATTATTAGAGAAATGCAAACCAAAACCACAAGGAGATACCATCTTACACCAGTCTGAACGACTGCAGTTAAAAAGTCAGAAAATCGATGCACTTTGGGTGGGAATGTCAGCTAGTTAGGCCTTTGTTGAAAACAGTTTGGAGATTTCTCAAATAACTAACACTGAATGTACCATTTGACCTAGCAATCCCACTCCTGGGTGTATGCTCAAAGGGGCCTAAATCATTCCACCAAAACACACCTGCAATTGTACATTTATTGTAGCATATTCACAAAAGCAAAACATGGAGCCAACCTAAGTGCCCATCAGTGGTGAACTGGATAAGGAGATTGTGGTATATATACACCATGAAATACTATGCAGCCATAAAAAATAATAAAATCATGTTCTTCACAGCAACATGGATGTAGCTGGTGGTCATCATTCTAAGTTAAGAAATGGAAAATGAATACCTCATGTTCTTACTTATAAGTGAAAGCTAAACACTGGATACACATTGATGGGAACAACAGTCACTGGAAACTCCTAAAGGGAGGAGATAAGAAGGCTTGTAACGGTTGAAAACCACATATCGAATACCATGCTCTCCTCTTGGGAAGTGGGCTCCATAGAAGCCCAGATCTCACCATCATGCCCCATGTGTGTGTGTGTGTGTGTGTGTGTATGTGCATGTGTGTGTGCATAAATATATATCATATATATGTACAGACATGCATATATACAGATATGGGGGTGCCAAGGAAATGTATACACATTTAAAGTATGACGTTTGCTCTAAAGATGGAGTTAATCAAATGAATGCTAACATAACCATGGGACAGGCAGGACAGTCAAAGAAAATGGCAGATGCATGGTTGAGCAAATGTCATACTACACATATTACACAAACTGCAATTCAACTCAATTTCTAAAAGTAATACATACATAACATCTCTTAAAATGTGTATACATTTTTGGCACTCCTGTATACAAATGTACATGTACACACATATATAAATGTGTATATATATGATGTTAAAATATATGTTTACATGCATATTGTTTTGGGTTATAGTAAAGATTAAATTAGGTAACATAAATAAGTATATTAGCACAAAGTGAGAACCATGTGAATGTTTTAAATATAAAACAGCAGTAATAATTTGTTATAGTTCAAGCAAAAATAAAGATAAAAAAAGAGTAGTGGAAAGCTGAAAATAAACAAAAATGCCTAAAGCATCGTGCAGAATTTGGAAAATGTTTATTATGACCTTAAAATTAACAGCACTGGGGAAAAAAAAAGTCATTTCTCATTATATAACCAGGTTAACGAATGTGTACTTGATTGAGTTATATAATTATTTTCGGTAATCTCTTTTAACTTTCAGTCATTCACTTAGCTAGCTTCTACTTATCTGTCTTGTCTCATCATCTTCATCAAAACTTTCATAGCCAGTTTACTAAACCACACTTTACCATTTAATTTGAAATGTCTTTTTTACAATAAAATAACGCCTGACTTATGTGCATCTAAACACTCCATTTCATTTTGAATACCTAATGTGCAAATATCAGATAGCTATTATGCAATAACACCTGGTAGAACAAATAGAGGAATACAAATGGTGTCTTATGTATACTTTTAGTGAATGTTTTGAAGCATACCATATATACAGAAAATTGCTTAAATTATAAACATACCGCTTGATAAATCTGCTTACACGAACATGTTTATGCACCGGCACCCAGGTGGGATATAAAGCATCAATAGAATCTTGGAAGGTTCTCTCGTGCTCGCTTCCTTTTTCTCTCCAAGTGACAGCTACTGCTCTGACATCTATTATCATAGATTCCTTTTGTTTGTCATTGAGCTCCATGGGAATCACACAGGAAGTATTATTTTATGTCTGTTGCCTTTTACTCAGCATTGGTTCTGTGAGATTCAGCCATGTGGCTGTCCTTAGAAATAGCTAATTCTTTTTCATTGTTTCATAGCATTTCATTAAATAAATATGCAACAATTACTTATCCATTCTCTTATTAATCATTATTTTGGGCTATTTATAGCTTGACTGAGACTGCACAGAATGATTCCATAATGTGCATCCATGCACGTGCCTTCTGGCACACATAAATAAGCAATTTTGTTGGATATTTTTGGTCTAGAGGGCCGCATATATCAGGCTTCAGTGAATACTGCTACTTTTTTTTTCAAAGTGGTATGTAGGCTATTTTTTAAAAAAAATTAAATGTTGGGACTCGTGTGTGTAATACTATAGAGGAACAAAATGATGTTAATTTCCTCTGGATGAGATTCAGCCATTTGTGCCCCATAGTTGGAATAAAACCAGATCAAGTTGACTTGGTCAAGAGGACAGATGGTATAATTTTCAGGTTTCTAGGGACTTATCTATTTCTGTTTTGGCATTACTCCTAGAACATAATCTTTCAAGGTTTACAACAGAAAACCTGGTGTTTTACCAAACTTCCTTTTTCTTAGGAGGTCATGAATTCCCATTTCTTGCTACATAAATTAAGAAAACTCTGTTTAGTTTTTTGTTTGTTTTTTGCCTGTTAACAGTTACTTGTTTTGTTTCTTGGTCTCAGGTACCCATTTGGTTTACAAAATTCACAGTGAGACTGCTAAGAACTCCACCAGCTCTCACTTTCTGCTTGCATTCTTTATCTTAAGGTGGAAATCACGGATTGCTCTAATTGGAAAAATTGTTGGCTTCACTGCTGTGTATTTATTATTTCTGGCATAGTGGCCCCTTGAGTCCTGAATGGCATTGTTGTTCAACACTCTCCAGTTTAAAAAAAAAAAATGTTAATCCAGTTTATATTTCTAAGTGAAAGACTTGTGATACAAGTTATTTCCTCATACCCAGAAACAGAAGTCCTAAATTATACTACCTTGATTATTATGATTGGGCTAATGAGATTAGAGGTATCATGATATGTTAAAAAATGAAACAGTACAGGTCAAAAATCTTCATGACTTTCAGAGAGAAACTTGCAGTATAATCCAACTGATATTTCTTTAATTTTACTAGGTATAAGTCTTATTAAGTACAGTTTTAAGATACTATAGTCAGTGTGCTAATAGATATAAAGACAATTTTTTTTTGTCTCCTGGGCATAGAATGTTTTTCAGCCATAGAATAGAAGAAAATCTCATCCTTTGGGACAGCATGAATGAATCTGGAGGACATTTTGCCAAGTGAAATAAGCCAGGCATAAAAAGACAAATACTGCATTATCTCACTTAAATGTGGACTCTAACAATTTTGAACTGGTAGAAGCAGAGAGTAGAATGGTGTTTGCCAGGTGGTGGAGGAATGGGGGAAGTTGGGAGATGTTGAACAAAGGGTATAGAGTTTCAGTCATGCAGAATGAATATACTCAGGAGATCTAATGTATGACACGATGACTATAGTTAATAATACTGTATTTTATACTTGAAATCTGCTAAGATATAGTTTTCAGATGTTCTCACTACATATACATTTGCTTGATTGCATTCATCATTTCATGATGTACACAAATATCAAAATATCATATGGTATAATTTTTATACATGAAATTTTTTTATTTTCCAGTTATAACCCAATAAAGCCAGAGGAAAAAATTGAATATTGTTTTGATATGTTCTACATTAAGTATATTATCTTAGAATCAAATATATTATTCTAATTTCCAAAGTTAAACTCCAATGGCTCTTGTTATTTCAATGACATGATACATAAAGCTAAGATTAGCATTCTAAACTATATAACTCTTATGTAGAAACTATTCTCTTTAATTTTCACAATCTTGCAGGTTGGATAATGTAGTATTGTCTTCTTAGTTTTATGGAAGACTAGTGAAGGTTTATAGAGATGGAAGGAAGTGTCCAAGATAATAAAGTCTGCTAATCCAAGGCTGAGATTGAATCTTATTTCTCCCTCCAAATTCCCAATTTCTATTTTTTCCCTGTTAAGACCCATAGGAGACTGTATATGCACCAAAATTAAAACTTATCTCTGTATCAATAACTCAATTTAACCTCTTTGGTTTCCTGAAAGTCAATCGCTGTATAATCAATAATTATATTGATAAACTGATTGTATTAAAACTGATTGTCTTCTCACTGTTCCGTTTTCTATCAGAGTCGATGGAAAGAGGATCTCGACAGTCACATTGCCTGCAGTCTTCCTTTCTGTATCCCTGACATCAAGTTATACATGTGTTCTTGGGTTCCTATGGGAATCAAGACAACATAGAGTCACTAGTGACTCGATGAATCAGTGTTCCACAGGGTGAACTAGTGAACTTTTCCACTAGTTTCATTGAGTGAATAAACAGAACTTTTTAGAGTAAAAGGAGGCACAATGAATAAGTATGCTAGGAAAACGTCATCTGAACATGGATTGTGGCTTAGACTAGGATTAAAATAGATTCTTATTTGTCATTACTAACTCTCGATGGATTGAAAGGTTGGAGATAGGATTCAAATTATTAGTTTAAAAAGTCCAGGTTCTGTGATAAGACCATTCTGGGTTCTGAACCTGGTTTCATTGCATACTAGCTGTGAAACTTTGATGAAACTATTGACTTTCCTGCATTGATTTGCTATTCTTGTCAAACTTTCCCAAAACTCAGTGGCTTAAAACTGCAAATATGTATCATTACTCCTGCATCTTTAGGTCAGCTGATGTTCAAGGTTATATGATTTAGACTGGGTTTAAGGGGGACTTTCTGGTTCAGCTTGCAATGGCTGAATGACTCTGCTTTGCAATGCTGGTCTGTGTATGAGATGGGGCAGCTTTGATATGATGTCCTTTTTTTCATTTCACACTAGAAGTCAAGCTAGGGTGTGTCCTTAATATTGGAATGGAAATGGTGCCAGAAGAAAGTCGAAACATCCAAGTCTTGGTAAGGCCTAGGTTAAAATTTTTCACACATTTTATTTTCCAAAGTCAGAGTCAAAGTCGGAGTCAAAGAATGAAGAAATCTATTTCACGCCATTTTGGAAGGACTGCAACAAGGAAAAGTTTGTGGGTATAGGAAAAATTAAAGAATTGGCATGAATGATGAACTCTACTACTGAGTCAAACACTCAATTTTTTGTTTATATAATGAAGTTCTTTTAGAGATTTACTGGAATGTTTTAGACAATATCTATATAGCATTCACTGCATAATACATGTTTGACACTTAGAAATGCATCTAGTTTTTTGGTTCTTGTTATTAAAAGATTGAAATGTAATTTAATCTTTCATTTACTTTTTAACTTTAATTACTCTCTATTTTATTTGCAGACCAAGACAATTGTTCTTTATTATTTTTTAAATATTAGACCAACTTTTCTTAAGATATCTACACTTGGGTGAAAATATTTCATTTATTTAGTGTACAAATATTCACTGAGTTTCAATTATAAGTTAAATATTATTCCTAGTGTTACTTATAAGAATCATTTAAATAAAATAATACCAACAGTTACTTTCAAGTATCTTTTTTTCTGCATCTGGCAACGTTCTTCTTGGTAGAGAGAGGGGAAAAAATGGTGCTCAGAGCTCAAAATCAAGCATTTTATATTTAAACTTTAGGTAAATGATATATTACTCCTGTCTTAGCTAGCATTTCTTTTTGTGATTGAAAATGCATGGAACATAAAATTAAATGCATTTTGGAGATATTTGTCTTTCTATTGATTTACCTTTGTTGAAGCAGGTAAAAACACACCTGAAACGTAATCATTGGAAACACCAAAAACTCAGAGTGAGAGTAGTTAAGTATTCTAACAGAAAGGTGGAGACAGTTTCATTTAGAACATTAAGGTTGAGGAATTTAACTTTAGAGGCTCTACTTATAAAGGGTTTTTGTTTCCAGAATTGACTTCAGAAAATTTTACTCTGAATTGCAAAATTGTGACGTATATAAGAAGCATTTCATTAACATGAACAAAGTCAATTAATATTTTTTGGCGAAGTATGTCTCTTAATGGTTTTAGTAAATAAGGTAGGACTTTCTTTCTCATTACTTTGGTTTTATAACATATAAACCAAAGATATTTCAACTGCTTTTATCTTCTCAATATGTTCTCTGAATGGATTGATCTCCTTTTAAAACTATATTCTTTTGAGACCTGAAATGATAATATTAAACTCTGATTAGACACATAGTAAATAAATATATATTTAATATAATAAGAATCGTAGTGTATCAGAAACAGTGAGATTGAGTGTCGATTTCTTGAAATGATTTAGCACTCTGCAGTGTCAGAGAAAAAGGCACTGATAATTAATTAGAGAAAATAATTTTTATCTTAATCTGCTGGTTTGCTAGTAATTTATATCACCTTGGTTCTCTCAAGCAAAAGAAAAAAAGTTCCAGTTAATGATATCATCACTTTGATTGATGAACCACAACTTTTTGATTGATGAACCCCAAAAGAAGCTGTGGTGGTTAATTTTAGGTGTCAACTTGACTGAATTAAGGAATAACTAAGGGAACTGGGAAAGCATAATTTCGGGGTGTGTCTGTGAAGGTGTTTCCAATGGCTTGTGAGTTGGTGAACTCAGTAGGGAAGATTCACCTTCAGCATGGCTGGGCATGGTCCAGTCATCTGGGGGCCTAGAAAGAACAAAAAAGGCAGAGAAAAGACTATTTTTTATCTCTTTTTTTCTGGAACTAGGGCACTCTTGTTCTCCTACCCTTGGAGTTCTAGACTCCAACCTTTAGTTCTTAGGACTTAACAACAGCCCTGGTGGTCTTACGCCTTTGGCCACCAATTGAGGATTATAGCATTGGCTTTCCTGGTTCTTAGGGTTTCAGACTTGGACTGAGCCATGCTACCAGTATCTCAGGGTCTCCAACTTACAGATGGCTTGTCATGTATTTGTCAACCTTCATAATCACATGAGCCAATTCCACTAATAAAGTTTTTATCTATCTGTCTATTATCTCTATATCTATCTATCTATCTATCTATCTATCTATCTATCTATCTATCTATCTATCCGTCTACCTGATCTATCTATAACTATCTATTACTGTGTATCTATATGTATCCATCTATCTTTCCTATTGGTTCTGTCTCTCTGAAGAATGTTAACTAACACAGTGGCTATAATTTTTAAATTTTTTTAAATTTTAGATATGTGGGTACAATTCAGGGTTAGCTATACAAATGTTTATTATGCAGGTACTCTTGTAGATAAGGTGTTCCCCGCCCCCCAGCAGTTTCTCACTATTGCCAATCCCGTCCCTGCCCTCCCAACAATTTTCCACTACTGCCAATCCCTTTCTTACAGTATTATGATAGTAGTTCAAGGTTCGCTGATGAGTGAGAACATGTGATACTAGGTTTTCTGTTTCTATGATAGATCAATCACTGTTATAGCCTCTAAGTCCATTCAAGTTGCTGTGAAGTGCATAATTTTGTCCTTCATTATGGCTGCATGATATTCCATTGCATATATGCACCACATTTTTAAATCCAGTCCTCTTTTGTTGGGCAGCACTGTTGGTTCCATGTTTTTGCTATTGTAAATAATGCTGGCCGGGCTTGGTGGCTCAGCCTGTAATCCCGCGCCTTTGGGAGGCTGAGGTGAGTGGATTGCCTGAACCCGCGGGTTCGAGACCTGCCTGGGCAAGCGAGACCTCATCTCTACAATAAATCAAAAAAATTAGCCGGGCGTGGTAGCACGCGCCTGTAGTTCCAGCTACTTGGAAGGCTGAGGTGGAAGGATCGCCAGAGCCCAGCAGGTCGAGGCTGCGGTGGCCTGGAGCGGCCACTGCGCTCCAGTCTAGGCAACAGAGTGAGACTCCAACTCAAAAATAATAATAATAATAATAATAATAATAATGCTGCAAAAAATATCCATGTACAGATATCTTTTTCATAGAGTGATTTGAGTTCCTCCAGGTATATCCTCAGAAAGGGGATTATGGAGTCATATGGGAGGTTGATTTTTAGATCCTGTAGGAATTGCCACACTGTTTTCCACAGAGGCTGTACTAGTTTACACTACCACCAACAGTATAGAAGTGTTCCCTTTTCACTGCATCCACTCCAGCATCTGTTGTTTTTTGAGTTATTGATGATGGCCATCCTGACTGGATTTAGGTGGTAACTCAGTGTGGTTTTAATTTGCATTTATTTGATGACGAATGAGGCTGAGCATTTTTTCATGTATCTGTTGGCTGTTCGTATGTCTTCTTTTGAGAAGTGTCTATTCATATTTTTTTGCCCACTTTCTAACAGGATTTTTGTTTTTTTCTTTTTGGCACGTTTGAGTTCCTTGTAGATCCTGGATGTTAAGCCTTTGTCAGATATATAGTGGGCAATTTTTTTTTCCCATTCTGTGGGCTGTCTCCCCACTCTCTCAATATCTTTGATAAACATAGATACTAAAATTCTCAACAAGATTCTAGCAAGCAGCTATAATTTCAAATGACAGTTTTAATTATCAAAACATAAACTTCTGGTTAAAAATGTGCTTTTGGAGTAACAAAAAGTTTTTACTTGCTCTCTATTCTTTTTACTGAGATCACTGCTTCTATGGTATGAATTTGTCCCTGAAAAATTCACATGGCAAAATGTAATTACCAATGTGATGATATTAGCAGGTGGGGTGTTTGGAAGGCAATAGGTCATAAGGGCAAGCCCTCATGATTGAAATTCATGTCTTTATAAAACAGACAGTGAAAAGACACCATCTTTAAGTTAGAAAGTGAGCCCTCACCAGACTGTGAATTTGCTGACATGTTGATCTTGGACTTTTCAGTCTCCAGAACTGAAAAATAAATTCTTTTATTTATAACTTATTCCGTTTATGGCATTTTGTTAAGCAACCCTAACAGACGAAGACAATTTTTCTTTATTATTTTTAAAATATTAGACCAACTTTTCTTAAGATATCTAATCTTGGGTGAAAATATTTCATTCACTTGGCTAACAAATATTGACTGAGTTTCAATGATAAATATCATTCTTTGTGTTAGAAATACTAAAATAAAAAAATAAGATACATAAGAAAATCTATTATCTAACGGGAAGAGAGACATATAATATAACATAGCATAATTTATGTATGAGTTAGTGATAAATTTGATGCAGAAACATAATGCAAGGTAGGGAAATAAGAAAATCCATCTTGGCGACAGTTTACATTTTTAGCCAGGGTGGTCAGAGACCTCTTCACTGAGAAGAGGAGCTTTGGAGAAAGAATTTTTTTTTTTTTTTTTGAGTTGGAGTCTCACTCTGTTACCCAGACTGGAGTGCAGTGGCTGCTGGGCTCTGGCGATCCTTCCGCCTCAGCCTTCCAAGTAGCTGGAACTACAGGCGCACGCTACCATGGAGAAAGAATTTAAAAACATGATAAATCACAGTCATGTAGATACCTGAGACAGGAGTGTTATACACAGAAAAATCTCAAGGACAATGGTCCAGAAGTTAGAGCTTACCTGGTCAATGGAGCATCAAGAAGACCAGCATGTGAGTTTAAAGATAAGAGTAACATATGAGGAAAGAGAGACGCAGAGGCAGAGGAAGCAGGATGAGAGAGATGGTGGTGGTGCAGATTGTGGGAGCCTTAGAGTCCATGCTAGCATTGTATTTGAAGAGGCACAGAATGCCATGACAAGGCCTGAAGAAGAGAAAGAGAATGATACAAGTTCATTTCCAAAAGATCCCTTGGGCTTCTGTATCAATTGAAGTTTGTAAAGGAACAAGAGTGGCAACATGGACATTAGCTAGTGTCTAGTATAACAAAGCAGAATAGGGAAGATCCCAGCACAAACCAAGATTGCATGGCAGAAAATCAGAGTGGGAGAGAGAGAAGTGATCAGATTTTAAATATATTTTTTAAGCAAATCCAATGGAATTTATTATAAATTAGATGTAGAGTGTAGAAGAGAGAAGTCAAGGATGAATGGAGGCTTCATTGGCCTGTGCTACTGGAAAGACGAAACTGATTTTTTTCTGAGATAGGACTGAAGATGGAAAAGCTAGGTTTAGAAGAATGACCAATATTTTAACTTTGAACTGTCATTGAGACATGCAGATTCATATGTCAACTATGTAACTGGATATCTTAAAATCTGGGGAAGTCTGAATGAAAAATTAATATTCGGGAATTGCCAGAGTTAGTTGTTTTGTTTTGTTTTTTAGAGAAGAAAAAAATAAACTCACGACACTGTTAGATCACAAAAGAGTGAGGGCAGAGAGATAAAAGTTCAGAAAGTGAACCATTGATATACCAACATTTAGAGATGAAGAGAAAGGAACCAGAAACTGAGGACATTAAGAGGAATGGGAGAATACAGCAAATCCCCATACTGGAAGCCCAGAGGAAGCATTTCAAAAAGGATAAGATAATCTTGTGTGTCAAATACTGCTGATAGATTAAGATAAATGAGAACTGAGATTTGCTCATTGGTTTTTCCACGCATGATCACTGGAGAAGCTGACAAAGGCATTTTTATTTGGAGATGCATAGATAAACATTTAATTAGAGAAGATTAAGAAGGAAATAGATGGACAGCTCTTACAGATAGTGAGCATAGGCACTAGATTTTATCAGTTTGAGCACATGCACTAGTTCATATTTTAAATCTCTCAAATCGAGATAGATATTAAAATTACAACATGTATGCGTATACTACCTAGGCCAACTATTCCAATGCAGTTGTCATTTCCTGTTTTTTCATGAACTTTGTCATAGTTGTTTAAATTTTCATCACTGCTACATAAAAATAAAACTAAAAGTCTCTTTTAATATACATAAAATTAAAATGCCATGTGATATGAAAGCTTTGGTCATAGGTTAATTTGCATTTTTTCTCTGTCTTAGTGGTACATACATTAACTGCATATTATAACCCATGTGACTAAAATGCAGTAAGTACATAAATATAGTTTGTCATGAAGTTTAGCTACAAGGAGACAACAGAAATGTGGGAGTAGCTAGAGGAAATTAGGAGGTCAGTAAGGGATTTGCTTGTGGGATTTTGTTTTTAAGATGAACCAAATTAGGACATGCTTGCAAGCTAATGAGAACAATCTCGTAGAATGTAAAAATTAGAAATAGCAACATATGCTTAAAGTATGCCTTTCCTATATTTCTGAATACGAGAATATGGTTTGCAATAGTGCTTACATATTCACCTATGGTATTTCGCTGAAATTATGTAAGATCTTCCTTTTGAGTTCACAAGATAGAAGTTGCTCTAAAATCCTTCTGTAGATTAGAGAAATAAAGATTCAAGCGCAATGAAAACTGTATTGTCATATATTCAACATAAATCAGCTACTGATTCACAAACATGTATTTACAAAACTTCAACACAATTTCTCACTTCTATACCCATTCACTATCTATATCAACTAGAAAAAGAAATGCTTCTATTTATTTTTTTTTACTGAGGTAAGAATTATCTTTAATTATTATGCTAGTTTTATAAACCATGTATTTATTTTAACTGGAAATATTTATATTTTATTAAACCCAGTGAACAAATAATAAGGCATTCCCAGATTACAAATGGGGTTACATTAATAAACAATAAAATGATTTAAAAATACCTATTTCTGAAGAATTTACTATGTAGTTGAAACTGTGATGAGTTGTTATATACGACCTGCTGCAAAACTGCAAACCTAGGATACAGCTATTATAAAACAACTAATTTTGCAGATAACAAGCTTGGAATGAATGCGGAGTATATTGTTTAGAGTAATTACGGCATATAAGTAGTGACTAAGCCTTAAATAGCTCAAAAGTCTTGATTTAAATAATTCATATCTTCTTTGTGCTGATCTATTTAATAGAGTTAATTTCAGAAACTCTATTGTTGAATAGTCAAGAATTTCTGAATATTTTAATAGGTAATAAAAAGGTAGTGTTTTATATTCTATAATTAATATATATGTAAGAAAAATACAGTTAGCTGTACAAAATATGCAATTGTGAAGATCGGGTATGGTGTTATGTGTAATTCTTAATTAATATATAAAATTCAAGATCTTAGTACATAAATTCATATTAATCTTTTATCTACTAATTATCATTGATTATTTGATGATCACCTGCTTTTGGTTGGTTATAGTTTATATTTTGTTTGTTTTAATTTTAACAAGATAACTATTATTTTATTTATGATTTTTTATAGTTACAAAAATGTAAAAGACATAAATCACATTTTGACTATTTCTACCTATATATGGGACACAACAAGATTTTGTGGGTGCATCTCGGTATACTATCGGTATATATCAATATGTTCTGTCAAAAATAATTTTAAGAAAATGTCCTGTTATTGACATATGATTGCTTAGAATCCTTTTGCTTCTCAAGATACATACTTGTTAATGTTTACATGGTTCACCTAGGAGCTTAATCACCTATGATGGTATTGATTCCATGGGAAAGTATGATCTCAACTGTGGCTGTTGGGTGACCCACACGTCATTCCTTTATCCACTTGATATGCATGATGAATGCCATGAAACTAGTGGTAGAAAGGGAGAAGAGGAAAATGTTTAGAAATGTGGGTTCTAAAATAAGGCTAGTGGACACCAATGATAGCTATGATAAGTAGCTATATGTTTGTAGGTGAATCGGTTGACCGCTGTCACTTTTCATACCTTTACGGCGAAAGTTATAATAGTATCTCTGTCATAGACTCTTGAAAGCTAAGTGATACAGTAATGCAAGTATTTAATGCATTGCTTAGCATACAGTTTATGTTGAGAGAATAAATTGAAAGATGTATAGTCATTTGGAACATACCACTTTGTTCCAAACATGCCTGGATGACGAACAATTCTTAGGTTACTTGGAAAAAATATATACATATATACGCTTACATATATATAAACACAGAGAAAGATTTATTATTTTTATTTCTGTGGGAAATTATGAATTCCTTTAAGTGCACACTAGCCATGAAATAGTTAAACATTATTGCTAAATTGGTGGCATCAAAAAGGTATATTTTAAACAGAATTATTATGATATATTATCAACTGAGTAGTAATATACTTTCTGTACTTTTTAGTGTGAGATGAGGTATGTAATTTTTTCTAATGACTCTACTTAGTGAAAATAAAAGTTTGGTTATGGATTCCCAAATAATTAAAGATCTTAAATAGGCTGCTTATGAAGTGATCTTATTTGAATTTGAGCAGTCACACAGTATTACTTTGTTAAACTGTGCAGTTTTATATGATACATTTATGTGAGCAGGTTTGTAATACACTGATGAAATTGAATGTTAATGTTCTGCAATATAAAAACACGTGCCTACTAGAATAAGCATTCTGAAAAAGAGACACTATATTTGTGTAAATCGTCTTGAAACTCAATGTTCTTCAATACAACTCATGCAACAAGAAGGTCACATGTCATAAGCAGTTTTACTCACTTCTATCAACTTGATGTTGCTTCCGGTTTGCGTTTGCCTATCTGTTTGCTTTTGGGCATTGTGGTTGGGCAGACATAGGAAATCTACCATTTATGTTAATAACAACTTCAGACATAAGGAATCTACCATTTATGTTAATAACAACTTGTGAATTTTGGCAGGTATCCAGATGGGCCAACGCACTGGGACTTTAAACACAATTGACTCTGACATCATTTTGTCGGATCAAGCAAAACAGTAAAGTCTACAGGGGTTGTTTTATGTGCCCGGTCTGTGTCAGTCTGTCTCTGCTTCCTACTTAGAAGAAAGACTTTTAGAAATTACCCCTTTCTTCTACCTAAGTCCATTGCCCAAATCTTTATATATCCAGGGTCTTTCTGAGTTCTAGCAATCATGGAAAAGTTCAACTGAATATTTCATTTAAACTGCCGTTCACTGAGCATGGACATATCCATTTATATATGTTTACCTACAATCTAGAAAATAATCCTGGGAGGTAGGTACAGTTTTCTTTTTGTTATAGATCTTCAGATTAAGACACTTTGGTCTAGTGACCAGCCAAAGCCACAAAGCTAGTGTTTACCACATTTGAGTTACGAAGTCAGCTCTGCTTGGCTCAGGAGACTACCCAGGATGCAATGCTGTTTTAATGGGTAACCTGGGAATTCCTATAAAATAATTATATGAATAATGACTTTTCAAAAGTGAGTCTTCAAGATTGTATTTTTACTTTTTCTTAATGGAAACAGATTAACTTAAGCAGAGTGCTTGACCACGGCTTATGCGATGCCAAATAAAGAAGAGTGTTTAAATTGTGTGAACTGAAAATCTGTCACTCAATTAGGAGCAGAAAGTTTTTTTTTTTTCTAATTGGGCATATTCCTAAATGCAACAATCACAGGAAACTGTGTACATGAAAGCCAAATACAGCAAATAATTAGCAGGAGCTTTTGTTTGGTTGGTTGTTGATTTTTTTTAACTTTTTTGATCTTTATGAAGAATCAAAAGGATGACTTTTAAAGAAAATCTAAGTTTCTTGACCCAAACAAAATAATAATGAGATGGAACAATCACTGACCTTGAAATCAAAGCCCTGGTTGTTTGCTGGCATATGTGTTGTTTGGTAAATTTGTATTCCAATTTCTTTTCAGAAATAGGGATATTTCATTTTAAGGCCTTTTGAATTCAAATTTAAGAGATTTTGAAGCGTTATCATAATCTTAAAATAGGTTTCTTACAGTAATAGTCACTGAAGCCTTCCCCAAAATTGTGTTTCATACTTTTGAACTATCAGTTGACTTGCTCCTATAATTTACGAGCAACATAGCAATCATTCTGTCAGAGTAAGATAAATTGATCAAAACATTTGGCCATGAATTTCTGAGTTAAAATAAAGGTTAGATTAGAAGGTGCAAGCTATAGTCTAGATATGAATAAGCAGTATACATTCTGCCACATATTTGATCACTCAAACTGAGTCAATGTGGTCAGTACGAATTTACTAAATGTATGAAATTTGGAATATAAAGTACTTTACTGTCTTAAGGTAAATTGTTTCACTAACTCTCCCTTTTCCAAGAATGCAAGCAGAAACTCCAGTAACACATTCAAATCATTAAAATACATAATGCAATGAAAGAAAACTCAGTGTTAACTCTGATTTCTACTTAATACACCCATAGTATTCCAGATGATTTGAAGACACACAGTTGAATGTGCTGAGACAATCTGATTTAGGTAAGTGAACTTCCCCATACAGAAGCAGAGATATAACTTTGGTGCAAATTTCTAACTCCCTGAAAAATTCACCACTTCTTCACTTAGTTCCCATGTAAAACTAAAATATATCCCTATACAACAAGCTCAAACACTTTTACTTTTATTGTTTCAATTTTTTAAATAACTGAAATCTCTTTGCTAGGATTTCTTTAGTGACATTTTTAATATTGAATAAACCAAATCCCTAGTCTCCAGAGCATTATATGTCTTGTGTTCTGAGGTTGTGCTATATAAACAAATTGTTTTTCTAATCCACTTGTATTTTTTAAATTATATGAAAAGTTCAATCTAATCTGTCCAACATCATTAAATTTTTATTTCCTAACCCTTGATTTTATTTGCAAACAAAACTCAATTTCTAAAGATATGGATTGTTACCTATATAACTGAATTATGAACTACAAATCAATACATTTGATATTATTATAGTTAACGTTTCAGAAAATTGTGTCACAAATAGCACTATACATTAGTCTTGTTTTATTGTTTTTAATAACCCAGTTTTAGGACCAATATTATGTTTTTATTTTAGAATAATTTTTCAAAGTAGAATAAAATACCATGGTAAATTATAGCTTAACAAAAAATGCTAAAGAATTTATCTACCTGGTTATATTTCTTGTTCAATATTAGCTTTTATAATGCTAGTATTTATATTCTCTCCAAAAAAAATCTCATTAGAATTACTATTTTATTTTATTTTTATACAATGACTCCCAGAAATGATCCTTAAAAGAGGATTAAGAAGAATCAGTTACTAAACCCGATTATAAAATTGAAATTTCTTATTAAGCACTTCCATGTATATTATCTCCTTAAAACAACCCCTATGATGTAGGAATTAATATTGCCACTTAATAGATCGTGAAGGAAAGTCTCACAGACTTGTCAAAGCCCTACACCTTGCAAGCAGCTGATCTAAGGCTCAAACACATTTGTTCGACTAGAGGGTCAACATTTCTTCCACCAGACCAATCAATTACGATTCAGTATTTATTGTATACCTCTGTTTGATGATTAATCATAAGTTTTTAGGGCTATTAACCCCCCAATCTCATTCTCTCTCTCTCTCTCTCTCTCTCTCTCTCTCTCTCTCTCTCTCTCTATCTCTCTCTCTCTCTCTCTATAACACATATAAAGATAATATTAAAGATGAGAAAATGTAGTCACAGAGAGTTTAGGAAACTAGCTGTAGGTAACA
>CAUYQG010001454.1:0-13039 GCA_963574415.1 Tarsius wallacei
GAGGCTTTCAAACTTTTTTTCTTAAACAGTGGAACTATTTTCATAAATGGAGTCTGGTGTAAAACCTGAGCATTACACATTTGAGCCACCTGGGAGTGGGGGCAGGAGTACTGGAGTCCTGCACACTCAGCACCTGCCCTCACAGGAAATGCCACCCTTGAGGAGGGATCCTGCAGGCCAGATGGATAGAACAGTCAAGGCACAGAAGGGTGCCAAGCCTTGCCAAGGTCACCCAGGGAGGCGGCTCAGGGTTGGGCCAGGACCCAGGCCTCTGACTGCTGAGCTAGGCTCCACAGCAGGTGTGCACCAGGGCTGTGCCCATGAGAGCAGCTCAGGCCCTGCAGCCCAGTCTGGCACTTCAGGGCCCAGCCACCTGGTACCAATCAGCGCTCCCCACCAATCCAGTGGCAAGCGCTGATCACAACTCTGGCTCACTCGCAAAACCTCCTGGGAGGCCAGAGGCCATAGAGGAGGTGAGGGAGGCAGGGGAGACAGATGCCTCTGCCAGGCAGCAGTAACCAGGGCTCCTTCTTGGAGTCACCTAGCAACCCACCACCATAGTCATGGCCCTAGCATGCCCGGGCTCCCCTGGTGCCCAGAGCTGGGCCCGGCTTCTGGGGTTTCACACCTCCCACGTCTACATCTAGGCTCAGTGCATGCTCCTAGGGGAGGAAGGACCTCCCTGATTCAAGGCCCCATGAAGACCTGGGGGCAGAGAAGAAGGACAGTGGATTCCATCCCATGCCTGCCCCATTCTCCTCCTGAACCCGGGCCAGGGAGACCAGTCCCCAGGACCTCAGCCACCAAGGAGAGGAGGCAAGGCTCTCCAGGGCGAAGTGCAAGGGCTCTGGGGCCAGATCTGGATTCCAGTTTCAGCTCCACCCCTCTGTGGGCGGTGCGACCCTGGGGCAAGTTCCTCCCCGGCTGCCTGCTCCCATCTTTGCTTTCCTACAGTGCTCCACACCACGCAGCAGCCAAAGTGGCCCTTCAAATAGCTGGAATCATGTCCAGCGTAGCCCAGCTCCCCCCAACTCCCTCTGTCTCACTCAGAGTAAGAAGCACAGCTCACAAGGCCCTCTGTGGCCTCTCAGATGCCTCCTCCATCACTTCCTTCCTGTTCCTTGATCCTGCCAGGCATGGTTCCACCTGCCCCCAGCTTCCTACAGAGATCTTTCCCCTCTTTGACGTCTTTGTTCAGATGTCCCCTTTTGCAATGAGGTCCATCCTGACCTCTCTTAAAAACTGCTCCTCTTCCCTGGCATTTCTTGGCCTCCTGACCCTGCTCTATCACTTTCTAAGTTAATATATAATTTATTCACTCTCTGTTTTAATTATTTATTGGCCTGGTTGCCCTTATTTTAGAATATCAGCTTCATGAAGGCAGTGATTTTTGTCCTTTTTTTACTCCACCCCATGTGCTTGCTACATAGTAGGTACTTAAATGAAAAATGAATGAATGAATGAGATAGCGTATGCATGTAGGTAAATGGGAGTAATACTGTGCTGAAGGAAGAATTAAATGAGACTGCGCAGAGTGTCTGGCACACAGTAGGGGCTTTTCCAAACTGAGCTGAGAGACAAGGACACAGGATGGAATGAGAAACAAGCAGTGGGGTGGAGAAAGTCAGGAACAGGACAATCCCTGGAAGGAACCACCGAGAAGAGCAAGCACAGCATGAGGTGAAGAGGGGCTCCCAGGTGAATGCCACAACCCACCCTGTTCCCCCAGAGAGACTTGGGTAACCCAGGACTGGTGCACACCAAGGTCTCTCTCAGCCCATACTGCCTGAGCCAGAAGCCTCTCCAGGGGTCCCAGTGGGAACAGAATAACCTCGTCCTTGGAGACGGTGCCTCCCTCGTGGACAGGGTCTGATCCATGTGGTAGCGGCAGCTCATTCATCCAGCAGGACACCCTCATCTATTCCCAGGACACCCTTCGCCCACGAGCAGTAATGCATTCATCTGACAGCACAACCCCATTTATCCAGCACCCCAGTCCCATTTATCCAGCAAGTACAACCTCGTTTGCTAACAGCACTCCATTCACCTGACGGGCCCCCTCATTTATCCAGCAGGACACCCTCATCTATCCTCCAAGGCGGACGCTCTCCTTCCCCCGTGGTGTGGCCGTGCTCTCTGACGGTGAACCAGCCAGATCCAGCGGGACGTCATCTACACTACAAGCACACTTCCTCCCTGACGGTACAACCTCATTTATCTCATGATGCAGCCTCACCTTGCCTCCAAGTACCATCTCATCCCCTGCCAGTACAACCTCGTTTGTCTTCCAGAACAACCTCATTTCTCCTCCCAACACAGCTTTATTCTCTGACAGCTCAACCTCATCCAATCTGACTTTTCCAGCCAGGGCCTGCCAGTTCTCTGGGGGCCAGGAGAAGAGTGTGGTGAGAACAGGGGTCTCCCCATTTGCTGTCCCTGCCTACAAGAGCTGCCTGGTGTTATAATTATATCTAATCCCCCCAGGCCCAGAAGGACCCATGGCCTTGGGGTTCCAGGTTATTTGGCCAAGCTGAGCTCCACGTTGGCCCCACCACCTGTTCCGTCCCCACTGGGGCTACAGAGGGCCCATAGGATGGATTCTGGAACATGGACTCCCTGGTCTCTGTTCCACCTTCTGATCCTGTGATCCTGGGCAGCAGGCTGGGGGAGGATACCTTTTCTGGGGCACATTAAGTGGTGTGCTGGTAAATGTTTAACAACCAGCTCTCCATAAGGTTTAAAGAACACCCGATGGGGGCCGGGCACAGTAGCTCAAGCCTATAATCCCAGCACTTAGGGAGGCCAAGGCAAGAAGATTGCCTGAGCCCAGGGGTTTGAGACCAGCCCGGGCAACTTGGTGAGACCTCGTCTCTACAATATATTAAAAAAAAAATTAGCCAGGCATGGCAGCATGTGCCTGTAGTTCCAGCTACTTGGAAGGCTATGGCAGAAGGTTCTCCTGATCCCAGCGGGTCAATGCTGGGGTGGTCATGAGCATGCCACTGCATGCCAGGCTGGGCGACAGAGTGAGACTCTGACTCTAAATAAGTAAGTAAGTAAATAAATGAATAAAACACCTGATTTGATTTGTAGCTTTTGCTGATTTCTTGTGGTAATGATACTCCTATCGCAGCCAATTTTAAGCTGCCAGCATGATGTCACCAAATGCAGAACTGGGAAGAAGTGTGTACAGTCGGCTCCGTGAGCCCACACAAGCCCACATGCAACACCACTGGTATGTGTTTCAATACTGGGCACCACCCACCACATGCTGGAGGGAGGCTAGGTTCTTTTAATACTGGTGGCCCTCCTGTGAGTAGGTACCGATGTTTTTACAAAGTCGGGAAATGGGTTAAATGACTCCTGAGGCCACAAAGCTAGGAAATGATGGAGCCAGGTTTGGGTTTCAGGGTTGTTGGATTCCAAAGCCAGGGCTCACTCACTCCACACCCACCACCAGTGTGGTGGGGGGGACACTCTGCACTGCTGCCCATCCCAGTGGCCATCCCTGCCTTGTGCTCAAGCCCAAGCTCTCCTGGCTTTCATAAGAGACAGGAGACAAGCATTGTGCCCCCACCCACCACCAACCCTGTGCTACCTCTGACACCTAGGGCTTCCAGAATCCTCTGAGTTCAGACCCAAGTCTTGTGTCCACCCATCTAAGCCCAAGCCCAGGTCCAAGAGCAGAGACTCCCAGTGGGGCTGTGGTGAGAGCTCTGATCCCCTGCATGACTCCCATTTTCTCTCTCTCTCTCCTTCCCCCTCTTCCTACATAAAGAAAGGTCAGGAGCAGGGGTTGGAATCCCAACTTCATCCATGTGACCTTGGGTCTTCCCTATAAAGGGGGTAATAATCCCAACACCCACAGGGAGATGGGACCTGGATGGGATCCCACGTGTCAAGAATGTCCTCCCCTCCTCCTCTTAGAGCCCTAGGAGCTGCCCCTGTCCATCCCTCGCCCCCAACCAACTCTGGGGTCCCAGCCTGGCCCAGGAACACACACCTATGTTAGGGAGAGCCACAGACTCCTCGAGAATCACTTGGGGTCTGCAATGGAGGAGGGGTAGAAGGGCAGTGGGGGCACAGGGCCACAGATATCTACAAGTGAGTGGGCTCAGGGTCAGCAATGGAGCAGAAGTGGGCAGTCAGGAGGAACCAAATGTCCAAAGCAAGGTCTGAGGTCAAGGATCAGGCTCTGGTAGTCCTTCCCCCACCCCCAGAAGAAAACAGAGCCCATATACCCAGCCTGGTCAGCAAACAAGCCACCAAGAGAAGTCCAAGCTCACCCCTGCCCAAAAACCTATGGTTCCTTGTCACCCACGGGCTTAGGTTCAACTCTAGACTGATATTCAAGAGCCTCTGATGCCCTCCAGCCTTATCACCCCCATTCCCTTAGGTCCACCTGGGCCTTCACACCCCAGTGCCTTTGCACACTCTGTCTCTGCTCCACCAGTCCCTGCTCCTACATCAAGGCCAGCTATGTGGCATCTTCCTAGTCCTCTCTGCAAGTCTAAAGATAGATGCTCCCACCTCAGCACTACTGCAGACATCGAACTGCAAACCAGAGTAAAGCTGCATGTGTCTGCCTCCCTACTTGAACTCTAGGGGACAATCCTTCACTCACAGGAAGTCAACAGAAAGGATGGCACCCTCAGCAGCCACGAACTCCTCAGACCTGGCATTTCTGTGCAACTTTTCTTAGCAAGATCTCAGGCCAGAGCCTCAAGTCTTGCCCACCCCCCACCAGGGCTCTGCCTGGCCCTCCTCCCTCCTAGTTTCCCCTGCAGTTCCTGCTACCTCTGCCGCCTCCCTACTTGTCCTTAGCACTTCCTGCTCCTGGGAGAACTTGGCAGTGAGGAGGGAAAGGCTACCGCCTCAGGACACTTAGCACGTGCCCTGCACTGTGCTGCTACTCTGCAATTCTCTTACTGAGTCCTTGTAACAACCTTCTGGGGCTTATGATCCCCATTTTACAGATGAAAAACTGAGGATCCAAGAGACAAACTGACTTGCCCAAGGTTGCATGGTATAAGTGATGGTGCAGGGCCCTTGTGCTTCCTCCTGCCCTGAGACACCGCCAGAGAAGAGTAGAAACCAGGTAAGCTCCAGGGTAAGCCTAGGGTGAGGGCAGGACACTGTCCACACTGGCTCAGCAACCCCTTCCCAGACCCTTTCCTCCCTCATCCAGGATTAAGCAGAATCCCTAAATATAAAGCCATTTGGACTTCTCCCTGCCTCAGCCTGGGCCCTCCCTCCTACAGGCAGCACCTCCCCACTCCCCTGCCCCTGGCCCTGGGAGCAGCTGCAGTGACCTCACCCAGCCCTGCCCTGGGCCCAGCTCTGGGGAGGGCCCAGCAGCTGTGCCCCAGGCTTGCAGGCTGGCTCTCTGGGGGAGAAAGAGGAGGGGTGGGCACGGTGCCAAGAGAACCATCTGCTCTCCCAGGGGCACGGCCACCCGCACAGACACTGGCCTTGCCCCTAGGGGCCGCCCTTGGCCCTCTGTCCTCATGCCAAGGGGCTCTAGGAGCCCAGGGCAGCCCACCCAGACCGGGGCACCAGCCCTCATCTGCCATCTGTCTTCTAGAGACTGAGAGGTCCTGGCAGGACATGCTGAATGAAGCACCACGAATGGCCACTGAAAAATGAACAAGTGCTCAGGGTAAACTCAAGGGGCAGAGGCCAGAGGCTGGGCTGGGTATGCTGAGTGCTGCCTGCCCCAGTCCAGCCTTGCCGGGCTAAGAGCCCTCAATCCCCTCCCAGGGGCCCTCCATCCTGCACATCTGCTCAGCTGGCAGGTGTCTCTGGCAGAGGGCTAGCCCCTTCCCCCAGGGCCCCAGCTCAGGTTACAAGAGGAGAAGGAGGAGGCCAGCTGAGGACAACGGGAGGGGACAGGAGGGAGAAAGAGGAGGCCTCACAGCTCCCCAGAGTTGGGGGAGGGGAACTCAGAGCCAGAGAGGGAAGGGCCATGTCCAAGGTCACACAGTCTGCCAGTGGGGCAAAGAGGAGCCAATGTCCAGGGGTGGGCAAGCCACTTCCTTCATCTGTGAAAGTGGGGGACCTGCTTGCCTGGAAGGCTCTGAGGCTAGAAAGCAGTGGGTCAAATTAAAGGCAGGAGGAAGCTTGGACCCCTTGGGCTCTGGGAAAGGAATGGTAGGCCTTAGAGGAAGGACCTATTATTATCCTCTTTTGCAGAGGAGGAAACTGAGGCTCTGTTGCCCACAGTTACACAAAAGGGTAAGCAGAGCTAGGCTCCGCCTTTTCATTTGCCTCCAAGACTCCCAACCATACCACTCAGGCTCACCTGAGAGATTCTCAAGGCACCAAAGAGTGCTGCATACAGCCTCAGACCTGGCATCTGGGATTCTCTGGGTCTCCGCCCTGTCTCCACTTATCTTCTCTGGGCCCTATATCAGGCTGACATTGGGCGCCTGAGCTAGCCTCTCCCTTCTGTCCACTCTCCACACCTCCCTTGAGTCATCTCTCTGCCTATGTCACTCTCATCCCCCACAGCCCAGAGGGCCAGTATCTGGGCTTGCCACTCAAGGCCACTCCCTTGGCCAGCCTCAATTCCTCCTGGGCTCAGACCAGCACAGTCAGACCCTGAGGGACTTCCCAAAGAGTCCTGAGGGTTTGACCTTATGTGTCTGGCTCCCCTCCCCTCCCTGCAAACACCCACAGCTCATTATCTGGCCTTCCATCATGACCCTAAGCAGTTTTCATTCAGCATCAGATTCAGTGTCCTCATCTTATCACAGCAGCTTGACCTGCAGGCTGGGACCTCGAGATCAGGGAGCCAGTCCAGTTCCCACCCAGCAGTATTGTAAGGTAGGTACCCAGTGGATGCAGCCCTGGATCACAGCCAATTGAGGAAGCTACCACCAGCCCTGGGACCTGCAGGTCAGGGCGACATCAGGCTGGCCTACCCCTGCCCTCAGGGGGCTTTCTGTCTGGGAAAGGGAGCCAGGGACCCCAGGGCTATTCCTCAGGCTAGAAGCCTGAGGGTCAAACTCCAAGGGACAGCAGGGAGACAATGATGGAGGCAGAGGGGAGGAAGGCCAGCTTGGAATGGCCTGGCCAGAGCCCCAGGCTAGGGTGATGTTAGCTCTGGAGAGTTCCATTTCTGCCACTTACAGTGGGATACTGTTCAAGCCTTATTTCTCTCATTCTTAGTTTCCTCATCTGTGAAATGTGGACAGTAACAATGCCAGCTTTGCAGCGTTGCTGTGAAATTAAATGAAAGAGTGTCTGTAATGGCACATGGCTGGCTGAATCCTGAGCTGGAACAGTTCAGTGTCGCTAAGGCAAGGGTCAGAAGGCTGGAGGTGGCTGCAGAGGTTAGCTAAGGCTGGTGGCCAGGCCTTGAGTATCAAACTAAGGCCCCAGAACTGGATGGACAGCATATGCTCCTCTTCTCTCCTCTACCAGATGGGGTGCTATCTGAGAACAGGGGCTGTGACTCTCAGTGTCTTCACCGTTCTAGTTCCAGAGAGGTTTCCTGAGTATTTACAATGGCACAGATACCGGCCTTGCCCGCAGGGGCTGCCCTTGGCCCTCTGTCCCCATGCCGAGGGGCTGCAGGAGCCCAGGGCAGTCCTCCCTCCCTCCTGTAGCAAAGGACCTTGGTAGCAAAGCACACTGGCACTGGCCGTGGTGGCCCCATTTTTCTTCCTCCATATCCTATACAGTGGGAGTCCTAAGATATGGGTTGGGTGCACTGCTGAGGTGGTGGCTCAGTCCCTTGGAACTGACTGCATGGGGTTCAAATCTCTAGAGGACTCAAAAGGAGTTGGTGGCGGGGAGGCATGGCCTCACCTGGGTAGCCAGCTTAGAGAAGAAGCTGGTCCACGCTGGAAGAAGAGAGGGCTAGCAGGAGGTCAGGAAGCCACCATCTGAGGCAACAGTTCAGAGTGACCCATCACCACCATGCCTGACAAAATGTAGATTCCAGGGCCCACATGCTCAGAGTTCGATCCATGGGGTCTGAGATGGGGACTGCAAGCCTGTGATGTCAAAAACTTCTGGGTGACTCTGACCACCAGCCAGGTTTGTGAACAACTAAGAAGTGAAGGCAGGAATTCTCAAGAAGAACCTCTTGGAAGGAGGGTCTTTGGTCAAACCACTCAAGTCTCCTGCCTGGTTGCTGAAGAGTGTCCTGAGGGATCAGCAGAGGAGAGATGATAGCTGCCTTGGTGACCATGTGACAATGGCAGTGGGTGAGAACTCCAGTGTTAGTTGTGACAGTGGTAATGCGAGGGTGGCCTGAGATCAGAGGAAGCAGGAAAAGTGGGAGGAAGGGTAGGGAATGGACAAGGCTGGCTTAGGACCCAGGGATTCAAACAGAGCAGCTGGGGCTTGATTGGCTCCCAGGGGAACTGAGGAGCCCAGGAAGGTTCTGGAGCAGGAGAGAGCATTGGGGCAGGGGGGCTGGCTGGCATATGGGGCTGAGACAGCACCAGCAATGAGAGATGGAGAAACATGGTAGAGACAGATAGCTCTGTGTCTAAATCCAGGCTCTGCCTCATCCCCAGTTATGCTGCCTTGGCCAAGTGACTTCACCTTTCTGGGCCTCCATTTCCTCCACTGCAAAATGGGACTGTTCATATGTGTCTTGCAGGACCCAGGGAGGGTGAAATGAGAGAACTGATGTGAAGTGCCTGACTGCCTCGCACACAGACTTAATTCTCTTTCTTCTCTTTCCCCTTCCCACAAGAGGCACCCCCCTTAGAGACCAGAAAGGTTTCTCTCTGCAAAGAGGGAGGCCCTGGTGGGAGGGTGTGGGAGGCCCCTCCCCCACACACCACCTGGCCCCCCTCCCACCTCCACATATGGGTTGGGGGGTGGGGAAAGGCAGCAAACAGCCAAACCCTCCCAAACAGGAGTTGGTTTCCAGGGTAACCAGGATGCCAGGAGAAGGGGAGCGCTCCAGATCCAGCTGTCCCCTGAGCACCCTACCCAGGCCCCAGAGTCTAAGCGAATGCCCCCCCAACACCCTGAACTTCCTCACCTGCCTGCTCTGGGAGCCAGCTGGGACTGCCATGAACACTCCTTTCACACTCAGGCCTAGAGAATGTTTGCCACCTGGGTACACCAAAGGCAGGGTAGGCATCTCTAAGCGGGATTCCCAAGTTCAAGTCTATCCACACCTGTACTCACATGTGTCCACCCGTGAGAAGTCCTCCCTGCACCATATGCCCTCTGTCCAATGAACCCTTTATGGATCCAAGAACCAGAGGGTTGTAAGCCACAGCACTGAAAGCATAAGAGACCCGTTAAGGCCCTTGGACACACCTGAGGACCAGAATGGGAGAGATTTGCTCCAGCTCACACACGCACTGTGTTGGTTCCCCCACAGCTTCTCACCTACCCCTGCCTCCACAGCCATGTGCCCACAGGGCTGAACCAGGACATCCTGGGGGGGGATGGGCCACTGCTGGAGAGAAGGAAATATGTCCTAACAGCTCTAAGACTTGTCTGGCAACAGAATGGGCCATCCTAGAGGTGGTGAGTTCCCAGTCATGGGAGTGTGTCAGAAGGGGCTGAGCTGGGGAGGAGATACAGAAGAGGCTGTTGGACTCCATGATTCTCCATCTCTTCCAAGGGAAACTGAGGTGAGGAGTGGGCTTCCCCTGCTAGAACTGATGCATCCACGTCCCAGTCCTTAACCACCCCTCACCCTCACAAGACACAGACAGGTGGGCTTCCACAGCCCCAAGGCCCCCACGTGGTCGCCATCACTAGCTCCCACTCAGGGGAAGGTGGGCTGCAAGGAACAAGCCCCTAACCCTTTCAAAGTCCAAACAGAAGTCCTTCCCTCCAGCCCCACCCCCACCCCAATCTTACTCTCTAGCACAAAAAAAGCTTGAGCTGCGGGAAGGGTTCAGTTCCCAGATCTGCCTCTTCCCAGGTACTTGACCTCAGGGCAAGTCATTCCCCAACCCACCTGGGAAGATGGTGGCGCTGATCTGATGGAAGTGCTTTGGGCTAGTGGGGCCCCCTCAGCCGTCCTGCCCCTCTGGCGTGGCCTCTCCGGTTCCTCATCCTCCCTCCCCCCTCTAGTCAGTCCTGAGGCTGGAGCCCTCAAGGCAGGCGTGCGAAGAGGGCCCCGACCCGCAGAAAGTGGGGGCTGGGGGCGCTGAACTTTCGAACCCGCAAACCCCCCGCGCCGTTCATTACCTTAACGCGAGTTAAAAATAACCGTCTCATCTCTTTAAATTAGTCTGTCTGCAATTACCGCCTGGCACGGCGCTGCCCGCCATCGTCCCGCTGGAGCAGCGCCAGGTGGCAGGCGGGGCCCTCACCCTGTCTGCCTGTCGGTCTGTCTGTCTACCTCCCAGTCCCCGCCTCCCCCGCGGCGCAGCTACCCCAGGGGCCTCCGGACCTCCCCAAGTTGTGCGGGGTGGGGGCTGGGGCGGCGTGGGGTCCGTGGGGCGCGAGGGGATCCACGAGGAGCCGAGGACTGGGGTGGGGGACCGGGTGCGGCGGCGGGGGAGGGGCGCCGGGAGGCCCGGGAAGCCGGAAGGGCCCCGCAGCGCGCCAGCGCTCGTGGGTGGGTGTGAGCAGGTGGCCGTGGGAGTCTGCCGGGCGTGCCAGCAACTGTGCCAGGAGCGGCTGGCACGGGCTCGTGCCCAGGAGGCGGGCAGCTGCCAGCCCCCTGCTCGTGCAGTGAGGGGGGTGAGGACACCCCCCAACCGGGGCTCACACCGCCTCCTCCAGCACCCCCACCAGCCCTTGGGGCTGGGGATCCCCAGAGGACAAAGGAGGAGGAGGGAGCCCTGCTGGAGCAGGCTGTGGGGAGAGGAAGAGGTGGCCCACACTCAGAACCACTGCTGGTGCTGTAGCAAGACCC
The DNA here is from genome assembly GCA_963574415.1 of Tarsius wallacei. Lineage (NCBI taxonomy): Eukaryota > Metazoa > Chordata > Mammalia > Primates > Tarsiidae > Tarsius > Tarsius wallacei. Next base: position 10,847 of record CAUYQG010001454.1, read on the forward strand.
TGCTCCTGGCCTCTCAGCTCAACCCTCCCTTCCAGCTGACCCCACCTGGAACTTGCAGGGCCAGGGCCTGGGACAGATAGGGGTAGCCCTCCTGCCCCATCCCATGCCTCATCAGCCAGGCTGCCCCAGCCCCTAAGAGAGAAGGGAAGTCCCTATCCACTGCACTCCTCCCCACCATGCCTGGGGACAGGAATGGGAGGTGCCCAGGCCTGGCCTGAGAGCTCCCAATGGAACTGGCAGCCAAGAAACACAAAAGCAGGCAGAACAACTCCAGGGGCACTCAGTGGAAGGAGCACCAGGACCCAGAGCAGCCTGGATGGCTTCCCAGAGGAGTCCAAGACTAAGGGAAAGTGAGACTGGAGCATCTGAGAGGGAGAGGGCGGCTCTACCCAGATATCTGTACTCTTGGGATGCTGAAGAGAGAGACAGACCTCCTGTCCAAGCCCTGAGCCCAGGCGTGGAGGGGAACACCACCAGCGCCTTTGCTGGGGGTCCCAGCACTGAGCCTAACCTCACTTTAGGCCTGAAGCTGGTTGGATGTCCTGAGCCCGCTGCTGGTCTTGCCTCCTCCAGTTCCTGTCCTCAGCACCTTGAAGACCTCCCCACATCACAGATGTGACTGCAGGACCAAGGCCAAGCATGTCATCCCTTCCTGATCTGGCCCCCTCCACCTTTCCCATGCTACCTCCCTCAGTACCACTGGGGGCCCTCGGTTGCAGCCTGGCACACCCAAACCATCCCCCAAATCAAACGTGCACAATTTCAGCCTCGAGGTATGCAGTTAACATCCCCTAGAATAACTCCCAAATTCTCCCCTCCCCAATGAAGGCAGCCCAGATCAAGTGCCACCAGCTCTATGAGGAGCTCCTGGCTCCCAGGGTCTCTAACTCCCCTTCTCCGTCCCCCTTCCTTCCACCTCAACCCTTCCTGTCTGCAAAGCACAGGGCCTGGGTGTGGAACTGACTGAGCCCTGCTGCATTCTGAAGGCAGGTCCAATGCCTTCCCCGTTGGTCCCCCCACCCTATCTAACATAGGGTTTGGTACACCCTAGGGATTCAAGGGCAACACTTTTGTGGGGGAGGGGAGTAAGGAAGGAAAAATGGGCCCTGGTCCCAGCCCTGGCACCTGAGGTGTGCCACAGCCCCTGTCAACCTGAGACTGGCTGGGAGTTGGGATGGCTCCCCCATCGGGCCCCAGGAGGAATGACTAGCAATGGAGAAGGGGCACAGGGGCAGGAAACTCCAGAAATGAAAGGGAAGGGGGCTCCCTGGGGAGCTAGGTGGACAGTGGGGTGGAAGGAGGATAGCCACTGAGGGGAGAGCATGGGGCAGGCCCTTTTCCAGTGCCTGGGTGGTCTCTACCAAGGCCCAGGTCAGGAGCCCAAGCCTGAGGCTCTCCCTCCAGTGCCCCAGCCCAGGACTGGGATCCCAGGCGCAGGGAGAAGCAGCATGTCCCTAGCAGTGTGGTGCAGTGGAGACCGCATTCAGTGGGCAGGCAGGAGGCCTGGGCCCTCATCCAGGGCCTGCCGCTCACTGATCCCCTGAGAAGGCTCTATTCCCTTCCCAGGGCCTCAGTCTCCCAGTCTGAGAAATGAACTCATGGTGCTAAATTATCTCCAAGTACATTCTCAACCATATTCTAGGATTTATACCTACCCCTGCTAAAAGCCTTCAATGACCCCCTCCCACCAGGACACTGTTCCAGAGGTTGGGGGGGTTAGGAGGGGGGAGGCTGGAGGGAGACACACCTGTGCTGAAGTCCAGCTTCCCCATCTAACTCAGTGACATTAGGTGGTTCACTCCCTCTGGGCCCCAGTGCCCTACTCTGTAAATGGCCACACACCATTTATACCCCAGGGACTGCTGAGCATATTAAAGGAGCTGTGTGAAGGTGCCTGTCACAGAGCTTGGCCCTAAGACCCTCAATGAACTGCAGTTCTCTCCTGACTTCCAGCCTATATCCCCTCTTCCCATCTTTACCCATACTCCCTCTAATTCAGCAAGCCCAGCTGGAGCTACACCTCCTGCAGGAAGCCCTCCTGGCCTACTCTGGCCCACTGTACTCTACCCTGGTGGCTTCTTGATGTCAGACCATATGCTGGGTACTGTGGGCACAGAATGGCTCTGACACTGTCTTCCAAAGGCGGGGTGGGTAGGGAAAATGAGACAAGACACAAATAAATAAAACACATTA